>PVJO010011354.1:0-60143 GCA_004026905.1 Hystrix cristata | reverse complement strand
ATTAAAAAATAGGATGGGTAGAGAGAAGAATGGATGTATATCATACACACAAACATTTATGATAACACAAATACAGCAAATACATTAAGTATAGACTCTAGATATGCATAGGAACATATGTTCACTAAACAGTTTTTTCAACTTTCAACAGCAGGAGTAACAAGACCTACAATGGCATTAATCTGGACTTTCGGTGCTGATTAATGAGCTCATTGTAGGATTACTACAGGTTTAAGAAACCTAGTCCTGCATTAAAGCGGCAAGTGCCAATTATTTACTTCCTTTGCATAACTGGAGTCTTGGAGGAAAGGCAAAGAGGCAAGACATGAAGCAAGGCAATAACTGCCATTTCTCACGGATGTCTTTGCTATAGCCAACAATTTTTCAGTGGAAAAAGCAAAAATCAATGTTGCTGCTATGATGTCCAATTCATAATCAACCACCAACCATAAAGTGACTCAAACTGGAGGGACACATGCACACACACATCATATTACTGTAAAAATGCCAGGCATCATTTCACTATTTGATGATTTTCATTTTCTCCTAACACTTTCATGCAGCTCAGCAGAGCCATCAATAATCAAGGCAAGGTAACTCTTATTCCACATAGCTCCCTGTGGTAAAAACAATCAGTTGCCTAATCCGTATCCATTTCCTCCTTCTTTCTTACTCATAGTTTCTAGAGCTGACCAATGAAACAACATACGAGAAATCATTACGGAGAAGCTCCTACCAAAGCTCTTTAAAGGAACTGACTCGACGAAGAGGGATACTCCTCTCCTTTCCCCTTCTTACCTGACAGTCATAATAATGGCTGGAGTTCCTATAGCCATTTTGGGACCACGCAACTATGGAAAAGATACGCGTCAACTGTTAAGGACAGCAAAATACAAACACAGAAGAGGACTGGCTCTTTGACGCCTTTATTCTAGGACCGGTACACCCTCCTCTAGACAGATCTTTTGCAAGAGAATAAAGCCCACAGTTATTTTTGCCAGGGTTCTGTTACCAGCTGTTAACTGTAGTTCCTGAGAGGCCACTGGTTAAAATTCATGTCCAGTTGCAATTCATGTTAATAAATATTTCATTAACTGATGTATATAAGACACTTTACAAACTAAATTCAAGAACTTCAGCCAGGTATGGTAGTGCATCCATCTAATCACAGCACTCTGGGAGGCAGAGGCAGGAGAATAGCAAATTCATGCCCACCTGACATGGTGATATAGCAAGACTCTGTCTCAAAATAGGAAAAATTAAACAGGGCTGGGAATGTAGCTCAGTTTGAGGGTCGTGGGTTCCATCCCCAATACTGCTAAACAAATAAATAAATAAATAAATACTCAAGAATTTCAGAAAATGTTAACTACCACAAATGGGAAAATGTTTTCTAGCAGTCTGTACACTACATTCCATTTTCTCTAACTTTCTATGAGCATTTCTTCACACAATCTGCTCTTTGAAAAGTCAGTTTCACAAGTCTTCATTCAGAAAGCATTCACAGTTACTTTCCCTCATTCTTTGGCTATTAAAAGCATGCCAGATCTAAATAAAATGTGGAATCCTGGATTGGATCCTGGAACTCGAAAAAAGACGTGGGAAACCTGGAGAAATTCGAATAAAGTCTAGAGCACTAAATCCCAAGTAAATAAAAGTTTACTAAGTAAACCATTATACTAGCATACTTACATATAACTATGGTTGTATGAAAGATGTTAACATTAGAGAAAGCCAAGTGAAGGGTATACGGGAGTACTCTGCACCATATTTGCAACTCACATAAAAATCTAAAATTATTTCAAAACAAAAAGTTAAAAAGCATGCCAAATGAGTGAACTTCAAACTAGGGCTCAAAATCATAGATACTGGGGTTGGGGATTTAGCTCAAGTGGTAGAGTGCTTGCCTAGCAAGCACAAATCCCTGAGTTTGATCCCCAGCACTCCCTCCCACAACAAAAACCACAGATACCAGTTTCAAATACCCAAATTGCAAAGACTGCTTTTCTTTTCCTTTCTTTTTCTTTTTTAAATTTCAAGGTAAAAACAGTAATTTAAATTGTATAAGCTACAAGGCAAGTCATCTCTCATTTATTCCCCCTTCTCTAAATATTACATTAGAGAGCAGCCCCAGAGCTAGGAAACATTGTCAAGATAGATACTGTGCAGTATTAATGTCAGGCTACTCACAACAAAGAATCCACAGTACATTGTCATCCCAGTACAGTGAAAAGGCAGATAGCTAGGCCTCTACCTCTGGGCCAGGAACAAAGCCATAAAAGTTTAACTAAGCATGTCTTTTTCTTTTCTTTCTTTGTTTTTTTCTATAGGAACCACATCAAACCTACCTGGCCAGCATCAAAACAAGTATATTACAGGCTAAACTGTCACATTTTCAGACATTCGAGGGCACAATCTTGCTTTTCATTTTGAGTTTTTTCTTTCTTTGCGTGTATGCATGTGTTTGTGTGTGTGTGCGTGCACATGCATGCATACACATTCCTGTAGATTGAGTCCAGGACTGAGCTACATCCCCAGCTATGTTTGTATGCATGTGTGTATTTATATGCACATGCATATTTACGTGCATGTGAGTTTTGGCATGCATGTGTGAAATGATGTGCGTGTACATTTGATGTGTGCATGTGCACTGTCTTGCAAATGCTTTTTGATGCACACGTTTTGATATGTGTGCTCCTTCTTATGTGTGTGTATTTAGACATGTGTTTCGATATGTGTATTCTTATGGACGTGTGTGTTCTTATTGACCTGTGTGCGTTTTGACATGCGTGTTTACATTCATGTGAGTTTTGCTGTGTGCATGCATTCTGATATACACATACAGTTCAGCATGCATGTGTATCAACATGCATGTGCATTTTCACATGAATGTGCATGACACCCGTGCATATTTGTGTTTACATATGTATTTACATCCATGTGTGCCTTCATATGTATTTGTATGTGTTCTTTATTCACTCATTTATTTATTTATTTGAGACAGGGTCTTACTAAATTACCCAATGCTCTCAGTAATATCACTATCATGAACCACTTTCTCATCACCTAGCTCACAACTGTGACCTCATTCATTCTCTGAACACCCATGAAATTTAACATAACCCACAGATTCATCTGCACTTTCTTCTATTCATTCAGTAAATAATTAATGAAAGCAATGCTTCATAATAATTAATAATAGCAGTTCATATTTAGTGAGTACTAATTACGTGCCTGACACTGATCTAAACACTAGGGGACACAAAGTAGAAAATGGCAACTGAAAATGGCCCCATTCCTTTGGTAATTTCCAGGAGTAACCAAAAAGGTACTTGTTCCTTAATAAGGAAGAGATTCCACCTATATGTGGTATAGAGGGGCCCCAGCACAGGAACCCCTTAATCAGACTGTCAAGGCACATCCTCCAGCAGCTTCTTCATAAAATGTACACAGGATGTCAAGTTTGGGGACTTTGCATAGGTATAATGTATTTATCCTTTCCTCACATCTGTCTGAGAATTGGCTGCATTATTTGCTTCATTACCTTCTAGCTTCCAAATTCTGATAGCATCAAATTTTTTTGCAGTACTGGGCCTCTGGCATGTTAGGCAATGCTCTACCCCTGAACTACACTCCCAGCCCTGGCACGTGTAATGTGCTAGGTTCTTGGTGAGCCCTCTTAATCTGGAAACTCATGCCCTTTGGTTCTTAGGGGTTTTGTTTTGTTCTATTTTGGTTTTTTAAATGATTTCTTCACACCGTCAAACGATAACCAACTGTTATCCCTCCTTGTTGCAGACATCCGCAGACCCCTAATCAGGCAGGCCTTCTCATTCCCTAAAGATTTTAGCTTCTGGGTCACTGTCTCTTGTTACCACCGCTCCTACCTTACTTCACACTAACCTCAGTATGTACCACTATCTTCACCTCTCAGTCCCTTGGCCCCTCTTCTCCAATACTGTTGCTCTCTACCCTTCTGCCATTCCCTCCCACATCATCAACATTCAAGCTGTTCAACACAACTGTACGGAAAGCAGACGACTATGCTAACTGGGTCTCACCTTACATTTATAACCACAAATACCAAACGGGCACTTATGTACCCAACAATCCTAAAGCATCTCCTCTCTCAACTCATTCTTCCCCATTCTCCTGAATGAAGTTTACATTTTCTTCTCAAATTTGAAACACCTCCCCACTCTTCACTTTCTGATGGAGACCATCCTTTTTATTTGCCAGACAGTACATAGGTAATTGAAAGAGAATTTCACTTTCTTCCACCACCAAATTATCAACACACCAGCATCTGGGTCCACAAATGAACTGTCTGTCTTGCACTTACCAAGCTTGAGGCCAACATCTTCATCTGTGTACTAGGCCCATTCCCTCTTACCTACTCTAGGACTTAACCCCTGCAAGCATCCTTTTTTTAATCAATTCCCCTTCCTACTGCACCATTCTCAGCAATTTATAGACAAGCTATGATGTCAGTCCAAAAAGAACTCTCCTAACACCTTGTGACCCTCCACCTACAGCCCCATGTTGCTTTCCTACAACAATCCTTAAACAAATATTACTATGACTATTTATATTAACTGTTTTCAATTCTCTCATTTTCTCTTGAACCTATTGCATCAAAACTGTTCTTGTCAAGGTCTCCAATGAGCTCCATCAATGACTAAATTACCAAGTCTAATAGTTTATTCTTGTCCTCATCAGATTTTCAACAGAATCACTTGGCTTTTGATGACTGTCCTTGATTCTCCTACCTTAAGAGGTGGGAAGCTATTTTCCCTGGGAATTTAAAAGACATCTACACTGTCTTTTCTGGAAGTCTTTCACCCTCCTTACTCTATCCATGGGCTACCCTAGGGTATGGACATTAGTCCTCTATGTGCATTCACGCCCTGGTATTCTATCTGGTCTCATGCTTTAAATAAAAACTGGGGAGTCATTAGCACATTGATAGGATCTCCATAGTCCCAATCTGTCTCTTGAACTCCACACTAATATATCCAACTGCCTATCCAGTACCTCATTTGGGTATTTATTAGGTAACTCAAAATGAATGTGGCCAAAAAATGAACTCTCTTCTCTCCCCAAATCTGCTCTTCTACTAGTGTTCCCAATATCAGTAAATAGCAACTTCCTTGTTCTGACAGCTGAGGCCAAACTTAACTAGGTCTTCTTGCATTATTGTTCCTTCAGTCCTATTTCTTCCTTAGTACTTATTACTTAACTACTCAATATGCTTTTTACGGTATCTGTCTCTTTCCACTTACAAAAAGAGCTCTTTGAGGGCAGGGACAGCCTTATTTATCTGAATCCACAGCACCTAACACAGGGTATGTTGGATTATTTGTTTTAAAAAGGTAGTGAGATTTAAAGTGTTAAAGAAGTACCAAGCAGGAACAGATCCCACTGCAGAAAAAGATTTTGGAGTAAGAAAGAATATTTGAGCCAGATTTCCATTTTTTCTTAGTACTAGTCTGGATAGACCAGGTAATATGTATTTTTGTTTTGTTTTTGTTTTTTGAGACAGGGTTTATGTAGTTCAGGCCGGCCTTGAACTCACTATATAGCCCGGGCTGGCCTTGAATTCTCAGTGATCCTCCTGCCTCAGCTTCCCAAGTGCTGGGATTACAGGCATGCACCACCATGACCAGCTTTAAGTTACATTTTGGTAATAATTCCAAAGCCCCAGTGGCATTTCACTTCTTGCTCCTTCTTTCACTCTGGGTCAGAGAATAATGGAGTAGCTACCATTTGAAGCAGCAATAGCCACCATGACAAAAAGAAAGAGTGAAAACTTACACACCAGAAGCCTTTTCACTTTTGTTTTTTGAGACAGGGTCTTGCTATGTAGTTTAGGCTGGTCTTGAACTCACTATGTAGTCCAGGCTGAACTTGAACTCGCAGCAATCCTCCTGCCTCAACTTCCTGAGTGCTGGGATTACAGACATGTGCCAGCATGCCCACCTTACACCACAAGCTTTTGGCACAAAGGACTATACACTATTCCTCTGCACGCTTCATTGACCATAAGGCCATACCCAACTCCAACAAGACAAATAAGTACAATTCTACTATGTGCACAGGAGACAGAAGCCAAAATATCTGATAGACAGCACTGATGACTATCGCATCCTTAAAAAGAAGCCTCTAATTCTGAGCAGTAATATTTTAACTCCTGATCTCCATTCTCCATCTGTGAAAATGAATCCTTTGCTAGAAGAGAACCACACTCTTGCAAAGTCTATGTATGGGTCTCTAGGAATGTAACTTCACCAGTTAGGCCTGCTGCTGTCATCACTCAGGAGTCAAAGATCAGCTAAGAGGCCAAGTCCAGGTGACAAGAACGGGCTAGGCCCAAACCTGCTTAGGAGCGTTGGCTGTCAAAAGTGATGGAAAAGTGGAAAACCTTCAATAGATAAGAAAAGCATGTTCAGTTACATAGAGGCAGGGAAAGGAGGGTAAAGGCATAGAACAGCCATGCCTTGGTGTTACTGCATGCACTACTCCTTGTCTGAAATTTAACAGGTTTCATTCGAATGACCTGATGAAAGATTCAGAGTTTAGGCATGACTAATAAAGTTTGCCAATATATTTCTTTTTAACATAAAAACACTACCTAAAAAACAAAAACAAAAACAAACAAACAAAAAAAAAACACTGCCGTGCTCCTGGAAACAAAGAAGGCAGCAGTTATTGACTTTGCTCACCCTAAAAATTTCTAAAAACTCAAATCAAGACCGCTGAGCTCAAGATGATCTGGGATAAACCCCCAGTCTACAGAGAGCCTAGATTTAATGGATGGCTGCTCCACTAAGTTCTAAAGTATCCTCTGCAACTTCTGGCAGAAGCACAAGGATGGACTCGAGATGGTTGCCACAAACAGCTACACACTCAAAACTGTAAAGCCCAGAAGGAATTGCATTGAAGGGCAGAGGCGTTCTACAATGTCAAATTAGAAGAAAACCAGGACTCCTAAATGTATTGTTTTATTACTATCTAACCTCACCTCTTTTGTCCTTTACTCATTCAACAAACATGTATTGATAATTGCTAGGGGCTGGTGTGTGCGAAGGAATGCTGGGAAGTAAAATGGGGACAGAATTCTAAGAATTATTTCTTGCTTTCCATGCATTCGATCTACTTAAGACAACCCCCCTAAAGAGATTAGCACGTCGAACACCTCAAGTACCATAACGATATAGGAAAAGCCATTCTAACATGTAAGTTGACAACCTCATTTCTAGGGAACAATACCATATTTGCTTCGCTAAGTGGCTAGAATAAAGAAAAAGCAAACAAATAAGAAATTGTCCTCTGGTTTAATGACAGTTTAGCAGTACTAAGGTTCAGTGCTTGCTTGCTCACTCGCTGGGCTCTCCCTCCTTCCCTAAGGTCCCTGCTGCAGAGCCTCCATCATTCCAACCTCCACACTTCGCTAGCGGCCTCATACCAGCTCTGCCACAAAAAATAACCAAACTACTGTATCAAGGTCAGCCACAGAGACACAGGGAACAGAAATCGGAACGGATCTTCCAATATCCAAAGGAGGGAGGGGATTCTCCCAGCAGCAGATCCTCTGCAAAACGAGCCATCCGAGGGCTCTGTGTAGAGGCCCAGGGGCCTGACATTTTGGGGTTTCTGCACCTCTTTTCCCTATCCGTACAGCTACTTTTCTCTCCCTAGATGACCTCCACTTGCCCGCAACCCCAGCTCCCACCGTGGAGTAAGGAGGCATCGCGATACGAGTTGGGGGAGGGGAGGCGGGGGATCGTCAATACAGAAGATGCTGTCCGCACGTATGCTGTGGGCAGGGGTAATCTTCAGCGGAGCGGCTGTCAAAGGCAAAGGCTCTCGATCCTACAATAGCAGGGCTTTAAGGCACGCCGCTCCTGAGGGACACCGGGGACCTTTACAGGGGACCTACTGTGTGGGGGAAGGGTCTCTAGAGGTAGCGTTTCGCGGTGGGGGGTTCCACGGCGTAGGCAAGTGAGCTATCGGAGGAGAAACCACGGTGGGGGGTCTCGACAGGGGACTCTTTCTTGAGGGAAACGTCCTACGGTTTTGGGGATGTCACATGAGGGGTCTTCACGGGGAACCATTGTGTAATGTCTATCGCGCAGCCCCAAGAGTCTCTACAGATGGCGCCGCTCGGGGGGCGGGGGGGACGTTCCTCCAGTAACCGTCCTGAAGACTCGTCCGCAAGGAAGCCATGTCGTGCCACGCCCTGCGGAGGGAGGCGCGGCGGGACCCCGACAGCCCGCATCCCCCGCCCGGCCGCCCCTCTGCGGCCTTGGCCCCGCGTACCTGACGGAAGGCGACCCGCGGCCGGAGCCGCCGGGGGACCGGGCGCGGGGCAGCCCCAGCCGGTGAGCGGGGTACACGTCCATGGCGACGGGCGGCGGAGGAGCACGGCGCCGCGGCGAGGGTCGCGAAGGCCCGCGGGGCTGCTACAGGCCCGCGGCGGCCGAGCTGGGCGGAGGGGCGTGCCGGGTGGGGGGCGCGGCGCGCGGGGCGCGCGGGGCACGTCGGGGAGCGGGGCGGCGCACGCTCCGAGCGCGGGTCGGGGGTCGGGATAGCCTGGGGGTGGGGCGGAATACAGCCGCGGGGCCGCGCCCTCTTTAAACGGCGAGGCTGCTGGGCCGGACGCTGAGGACGCGGGTACCCAGGGTGAGGGATGCCCGGGTCGGGGGTGTACCTTGTGCTCAGCCCACTCATCACCGAACAGGATTGTGCGGCGCCCCCTGCCGCGCACACGCACGCGCCCGGGGGCGGGGCCTCGCTCCAGCCCCGCCTCCCCGACTTCCAGGCGGCGTTCCGCTGCATCTACACTACGGCAGCGACGCCCTTTCCTCGGAGTCCGGCTTTCCTCCCGGGGTCTCCCGGGAGGCTGTCTCGCGGCTGTTTTCTCACCAGCTCCTCATCAATGGCTCACCCACCCTTCAGACACCCAGCCGATTCCAAGCAGGCCTCGGGTTAGCGGTGCGCTTTCAGCCCAGAGCAAGGCGTACGCTTTAGGTGCTCACGGGGTCCCGGAGGATCCTGTCCTTCGCTGTTTAGATCTTGGCTCGACCCGTTTCCGGCTGCGGGACCCAGGACCAGAAATTTAATCCCAGCGAGCTCCAGTCCATTTCTGTGTAATATATGGGAAAATACTTAATGAACAGGGTTGCCAAGCGTCCTGTATGTAAGGACCTATTTAATGATTTCGTCCTGTGTGATGTATTGACTGTGTCAGGATGTCTTAAATACTCTGTATTCATCTTTTTACAATGTTAATATAATTAACAAGGGCTGTTTTTGTCCCGCAGTAATTGGCGCTTAAATTACTTAAATGAAAACACTGGCTGAAAAAATCCTCCTTTCACATGGAAATCTCAATAATCTCTATGTTGTCTCCGCAAGTTTAGCTGAGGAAAAACTAAAAGAAGGGTATAGGAATTAAAAGGACTTATTTTTCATATTCAAGAAAGAAAAGTATTTTTTTGACTCGAGTCCCAAGTTGTGAATGAGGAACCACCATTATTTAGAGATAACTTCATATCAACACACAAACTCTGAAAACCAGCCAATCAGCGACAGGCTCACTCCCGGTTTGTTTCTCAAAATCGGCCAGTCATCAACAGCTTCTGAGAGAAAAATCAATGGCCGTCCCTACGCTTCTGAAATCAGCCAATCATTGACAGCTCTAGGTTAGGCACTAGCCAATCAGCTTCTGCGTCATACTACTGCCCAGTCTTCTGAAGGACAGCCGGTTGTCGCAGGCTTACTCCAGTGACCGCACTAATGTACCTAAGAGTCCGTTAAATACCCAATTTCTTGAAAAAGCCGCCAGTTACTAAAGGCCTTTCTCTGGCCAGCTTAAATACAGCTCTGGCTTTGTTCAGAAATTATGCCTTGCAAATACAGCTCTCCTTTGCAAGCAGATGAGAAAGTCACTGTTGTTGCTGTTTTTGCACCAGAGGCTGAGTTCAGTTTATTGTTTATTCGCAGATTCAAAGTTTGCAACTCTTTCAGGATTCCATTCGCATTTACAATTAGGTATGAGTTAGGATTTTTGTCAGATGCAATGATTCAACCATGAGATTTCTCAGAAAAAAACCTTTGCAGTTCTTGCTGCGGTTGCTATTATCAATTTTTAAAAACAATCAAATGAGTATATACAGAATTGTGCAACTGTTACCACAATCATTTTTAGAGTATTTTGATACTCTAACAGGAGACCTTCTACCTACTGGCAGTCATTCTCCATTTCTCCCCAACACGCCAGCCCTATGCAATCACTAGTCTAACTTTGAATTTACCTATTCTGAACATTTTGTATAATCAGAATCATACATTATGTGGTCTTTTGTCCCTGGTTTCTTTAGTTTAGCATTGTATTTTTAAAGTTTATCACATGGATCAGAGTTTTGTTCCTTTTTTTTAATACTGCATGGTAAATAATGGAATTGTATACTGCATCTTGGTTATCTGTTTATCAGTTAATAGATATTTGGGTTATTTGCAGGATTTTTTTTTGCTAGTTTTTAGGTAATGCTGTTATGAACATTTGTGTAAAAGATTTTGTGTAGACGTACATTTTTACTTCTCGAGTATAAACCTTGACGTGAATTCCTGGATCATATGGAAACTGTTTAATTTTTTTGGACGGAGTGCTGGGGATTGAACTCAGGGTCCTGCGCTTGCTAGGCAAGCACTCTACCACTTGCACTAAATCCCCAACCCCAGTTTAATCTTTTCAGAAAACTTCAAATTGTTTTCCAAAGAAATGGCACCATTTATATCCCCACTGGAAAGATCTGAGGGTTCTAATTCCTCCACATCCTCTCTAACACTCATTCGCTTATTTTTTGGTCATAGCCATCTTATTGGGTATGAAGTGGCAGCTCATTTGGATTTACATTTTCATGATAGCTAACGATGCCATCTGTATTTTCATGTGCAGTTGCAGTTGGCCATTTATATATTTTCTTTCAAAAAATATCTGTTCAGATCTTTGATCCTTTTTATTTTTTTGAGGCAGGGTCACACTATGTATTTCCAACTGGCCTTGAACTCACTGTGTAGCACAGGCTGGCCTCAAACTTGTGACAAGCCTGCCTCAGCCTCCCAGGTGCTGGGATTACAGGTGTGCACCACCATGCCTGGCATTTCTCCCATTTTTTAAGATAGGTTCTGTGTGGTCCAGGCTGTCCTCGAGCCCCTTGTGTACTCTGCTCCCTGTGTTCAAGCTGGCTTTGAACTTGTAATCCTCCTGTCTCAACCTTCCAAGTGCTGGGATTACAGGGGTGCACCACTATACCCAGCTCTTTTATTTGATTTTCATGTGCTATTTGTCTTGATTGTAAGTTGTAATAGCTATATGTTATAGTCCCATATATGATTTGCAAAAATTTTCTCTCATTCTGTACATTGTCTTTTTGCATTCTTGATAGGTGTCCTTTGAAGCACAAAACTTTTAAATTTTGATAGCATTCAATTTTTAAATTTTTCTCTTCTTTGTGCTTTAGGTGTCATAAGTAAGAAACTATTGCCTAACCCAATGTCATGAGGATTTACTCCTGTGTTTCTTCTGAGAGGTTTTTTGTTTGTTTGTTGTTTGTTTGTTTGGAGGGTGCTGGGGATGAAACTCAGGGCCTTGTACTTGCTAGGCAAGCACTTTACTGAGCTAAATCCCCAATCTAGTTGGTTGGTTTTTTGAGACAGGGTCTTGCCGTGTAATTCAGGCTGCCCTGGAACTCACAGTGACCCTTCTCCCTCACCTCACCCCACCCTACCTCCACCTCCCATTTAGTTCTATGATTACAGACATGTGCCACCAGGCCCAGATTCTTCCGAGAGTTTTAATAGTCTTGGTTCTTACACTTAGGTCTTTCATTCATTTTTACTTAAAGTTTTGTACATTGTGGGGAGAAGGGGTGGCTGTGGTGGCACACATCAGTAGTCTCAGCTACTCGGAAGGGTGAGGAGGAGGATTGCAAGTTCTAGCCTAGCCTGAGTGACACCCCTAGCCCTTTTTATTTATTTATTATTTATTTTATTTCGAGACAGGTTCTCACTAAATGGCTAATTTGCCCAGGCTGGGCTCGAACTCATGCTTCTCTTGTCTCAGCCCTCCAGAGTGCTGGGACTATAGGTATATACCACCGTGCTTGGCCAACAAAAATTTTTGCTAACTCTATATAATTTTATAACTATCGTCCTCCCAATAAGCATCATTTCCCATCACTATAGAAAGTTCTCTGACACCCTTTGCAGTCAAATCTCCATCCCAACCCCAGATAACGAATTGATTTTAGTGGCCATAGATTAGTTTAGTCTGATTGTGAAATTTATATAAATGGAATCAGCATAATGATTTGGAGATTCATTCATCTTGTTATATGTCTGTCAGTAGTTTGTTTACTTTTGCTGATGAGTCATATTGTATAGTTCAGACATAATTTGTTTATTCACTTACTACATGAGGGACATTTGAACTGTTTCCATTTTGAGGCTGTGATGTATAAACTCCTATAAATATTCATCTGTAAGTCTTTGTGTGGCTATATGCTGTTATTTTTCTTGGGCTGATGCTTAGTAGTCCTCTCCTTATCCACAGGGTTTTGTCTATTTGTTTTTGTTTTTCTAGGACTGAGGGTGGAACTCAGAGCCTTATAAGTGGTAAGCAAATGCTCTACCACTGAGCTACACACACACACACACACACACACACACAAAACCCCTTACCTGTGGTTTTACTTTCTGCACTTTCAGTTACCTAAAATATTAAATGGAAAATTCGAATTTTAGTATATGTGCTGCCGAAGCAAGCACTAAATGGAAAATTCCAGAAATGGACATTTCATAGGTTTTAAATTTCGTGTTGCTTTGGGTAGCATGATGAAATCTTGTACTATCTGGTTCTGTCCTGCCCAGGACATGAATTGTGCCTTTATCCACCCTATCCACACAATATCTGCTACCTGCTCATTAGTCACTTAGTAGCCATCATAGTTATCAGATTATCTTGGTATCATAATGCTGATATTTAAACAATTCTTACATTGAACAGCCTAACACTACATCACAATGCCTACTTCATTTCATCTCACACCATTACAAGGAGGGCAACCACAGTAGAAGAATATATTCAGGAGGGAGGGAGAGAGAAGGTATATTCACATAACTTTTGTTACAGTACGTTGTTATATTTGTTCTACTTTATTGGTAGTTTTGGGGGGTTTTTTTGGTGCTGAAGATCGAACTCAGGGCCTTGTCCTTGCAAGGCAAGCACTCTAACCACTGAGCTAAATCCTCAGCCCCAAGTAGTTATTGTTGTTAATCGCTTACTGTGCGTAATTTATAAATTATACTGTATCATAGATATGTCCATGTGGACAAAAACATAGTATATGTAGAATTCAGTAATATTTATAATTTCAGAGATGCACTGGGAGTCTTGGAATATGTCCAAGATAAGTAGGGACTATTATATAAATACTTTGGACAATAGTAATGTCTACTAAAGTAGAAGATACAAATATGTCCTTATTACCCAGCAACCAGCAACTCCTTTTTTTTTTTTTTTGAGACAGGGTCTCTCCATGTAGTACAGGCTGGCCTTGAATTCATGGCGATCCTCCTGCCTCAGCCTCCCCAGTGCTGGGATTACAGGGATGTGCCACCACACCTAGCTAGCAACTCCATTTTTATAGAAGCTCTAGCATCTGGGAACATGTGTAGAAGTTCAAAGATATTTATGCCACATTGTTTGTAGTGGTAAAATTTAGAGAGGGGATTTACTACTCAGCAAAAGGTGATCATCAGCCTAGACTACATGGCTAGACCCTCAAAAACCGAAAAAAAGGGGGATCGAATATTAAAAATAAATCAAATGTGGAATAGTCATACAATGTAATATTATACAGCAATTAAAATGAATATATCTAAGTCTTAGAAACGAAATTCAGTGAATTACAAAGAATATAGCAGTATGACAGCATTAATATAAATTAAAATAAATACGAACAAAACAACACTATGTACATTGCAGCAAAAGAATAAAAAGACGAAAGTAGTTGTTTCTTAGACTGCAAAGTTGAACTTGGTGAGTATACCCTCATCCACAATGTTTTCTTTTTCTTTTCCTATTTTTTGTGGTACTGGGATTGAGCCCACCTGCTAGGCAAGTGCTCAACTACTGAGCTACATCCCCAGCACTTTTTATTTTATTTTGAGACAAGGTCTTGCTAAATTGCCCAGCCTGGACTCAAACTTGTGATACTCATGCCTCAGCTCCTGAGTAGCTAGGAATACTGTTAGGTACCACCATGACTGGTGTCCTTTATTTTATTTTAATTTTTAAAAATCTCTAGTAAGACTAAATTTATTCAATACCCTAGTAAATGTTTTATTATAAATACCCAATAGTACAAAAAGCACAAAATAGACTTGTAGATTTCCAATATATTAATCCAAAGTACATGACTACGTACAGTACATACCATAGGCAAGAGAGATGGAAGAGGAAAAAGTAAACATTTGCTGAGGTCTAGAAAGAGGGAGGAAGAGAAGAGGGGGACTATTATGGTATGTACTGCCACCAATACTGCAGCCAAAATGTACCAAAAAGTTTTTCAAAATGACTGAGGAGGATGCTAATAGCTTGATTCTTGTAATTCTCCTAGAAAGTTGTGGGAGAGCTGACCCAACTCTCTGGTCTGTGCATACCGTGGCTTGTAGCTTGTGCTTTCTTTTCCTAAAAGGAAGAAATACCAAGTGTTAAGTTTGGATTAAGATCTATAAAACTTTAGGGTGCCTAAATAAGGCTTACTCCAATTTTTTTTTTTTTTGGTGCCAGGGATCAAACTCAGGGCGTTGCTCTTGCTAGGCAAGCACTTTAAATCCCCAACCCCGAGGCTTACTCCTTATTGTGATCCTATACAATATTTATTCATTTGCTATTGTATTTGTTTATTATCATGATAAGTGCATTTCACTATTTATATAGATGTTAAAGTCTCACACTGAGTTTTCACAAGCTGGTGGACACTGACAAATTATTTCCTCCACAGAACTGCAACCACACATAAATATATATGTGTGAGTACAAATATATGGTTGAACTAACATTAAAACACATCACTATTTTATCAATTACATAATAAACAAAGGGCTGGGGATTTAGCTCAGTGATTAGAGTGCTTGCCTTGCAAGCACAAGGCCCTGAGTTCGATCCCTGGCACCACAAAAAAAAAAAAAACAAAAACAAAAAAAAAAACATAATAAACAAATTGTCAACAAATATTAAGTTACACAGCTCAAAAACATAAAATATTAGCTGTCTGTTCAGCTCATTAGCAGAAACTCACTACTATTTTTTTGCAAGAGGTTGGGAAAAGAAAGGAGAAAAAAATCACACTTCAAACAAAAATAAGTTGGCAAACAACTTCTGATAAGTATGAAAAAAATTGCAAGAATTTCAGAAATTTTATGATTAAGAATTTTTTTATTAGTACATGCTCATAGTACATAAGGATTACATTCATCATGTGGAGTTGGTACATGACATTTTAATTCTTTTTTTTTTTTTTTTTGAGACGGGGCCTCGCTATGTGGTTCAGGCTGGCCTTGAGCTCACTATGTAGCCCAGGCTGGCTTCAAACTTGAAGTGATCCTCCTGCCTCAGTCTCCCAAGTGCTGGGATTACAAGCATGTACCCCTACACCCGGCCTCTTCTTTTTTTTAATCCTCTTCCCCTCCTCTTCCTCCACCTCCCTCCATCTCTCAGGTCCCTTCTATATTTTATTGTAATACATAATGATCACGTTCCCCCTGGCAATGGGCAAAGAGACACCTCATTGGTGGTGTTACTCTTGTATTAGTCAGGGGTAGAGCAGACAACAACCCTATGTTCATCCTAGCTTGATTCCTGGTTGGTGGCCAGAGCTGTTTTATGCCTAGGGCACATAGAAAAATAAAAATAAATAAATAAATAAATAAATAAAAATAAAAAATAAAATAATGATCATGTTTCTCATAGGGACTTGGTACATGTACACAACACATCACAATCTCCTCCCTTTTATCTCATTTCCCTCCCCTAAGGAGTGTTTTATCTACAATAACAGCATATCTATCATTTTAAAAATATTTACTAAGTTAAAGAGCATACTCTGCATCTTCTGCACAAGACAAAGGCAATATTTTACTAAAAATATTTAGTAGTTCTGTGCTATTCTTTTTTTAGGCCCTTCCTGTTAAGTTCCACCTCAGAGTATGAACATAAAATTAACTCTTAAGACTTTTTTTTGTCTTGAAACATTAAAGCCAAGTCCTTCTATTAACAATGTAGATATTTAAAATAGAGGTTTCCCATAAAGTATAAACTAAGACTTATAGAAAGACAGTAAATAATCACCACAAGATTTGGTAATAATTAAAGAGAAAAATCCATGGTTAAGCAAACCTTTTCTATGCTTGTATGAATGTGGAAAATATAAACACAAAGTGAGCAGACAAGTAGCCACATAGTCCCTACAACGTTTGAAATGACTGGAGGATTAAATCACATAATGTCTAGAGTGCTCTTAGTTCCTGGAATTTTGGCTCTATATGATATGTAAAATATCCAAGTATTGTGCTGGGTATTTTAATACCTAATCTTTTTAATTTCTTATATATTGATAAGATTCTGGCATGGTAATAGATTTAAAGATGTAATTCAATACTGCATGATTTCAGGAAAGGTCAATTGGTGCAAACAATAAGCACATTTTAAATGTTAAAGAGCAAGAAACTTTTGGTAATTTTTTGGGGGGGGATGTTTAAGACGGGGTCTCCCTGTGCAGTTCAGGCTGCTCTTGAACTCACTATGTGGCCCAGGCTGGCCTTGAACTCGCAGCAGTCCTCCTGCTTCAGCCTCCCCAATGCTGGGATTACAGATGTGCACCACCCTACACGGCTTGGTAATTATTCAAATAAATTGATCATAACCCGGCACAGAGGTGGCAATTCAATCAAGTTTATAGCCTGGTAAACTGCTTTTCAACACCCCTGTGGAAGCTTCAATAGACTTACTCACCAAGCCAGCACACTGACTAATATGTATGACAGATTACATCCTGCCTCAAGCTCCATTTCAGAATAATAGCATCAGGCACCCCAGAGTTATCGTACACACCACATTTGGAAGAATCTTGGAAGCAAAGCCGCATTTTAGGACAATATTTCTCCCAATACAACAGTTGCTTGCCCTTAAAAGTTTCATGCTGCTTTGGTTTTACAAATTGTACTGCATCTTTTTTTTTTTTTTGTACTGCATCTTTATATTTCATTCCGCCTTTGATTAATGCTAGAGCAACAGGCGCTGGAGCTCTCTCAAGGCCTGCAACACAGTGGACAGCAATTCAATAACCAACTTCTTCACAAAACTTAATTTTTACAAGATTTAACCAGCCATCAACAAACTAGTTGGTTGGTGGTGGACCATCATCAAAAGGCCAGTGGAGAACGTGCGTGCCTTCTTTCTCCACAAGAGCAGCGTCTGAATTGCTTCACATCCTTTTACTGTCATGGTAACTCCATTCTTAAAATCCTCATAAACTTGTTTAAGGTCACATTGATTGAATTGTGTGTAATAAGGAATCTCACGCTCTTGTATGTGACTTTTACGGGAGCTGGGTGATTCATTCAAGCCATGTTAATTTAGATTAAAAAAAAAACAGGATTATGAAAAAAATTTTAAACTAAATAGAAATGATGCAAAGAAGTTGGGTGTGGTGCCGCACGCCTGTAATCGCAGCACTCCGGAGGCTGAAACAGGAGGATCACCACGAGTTCTAGGCCAGCCTGAACTACATAGTGAGACCCTATCTAAACTGCTCACTCCGCCCCCAATAAGAGGAAAAAAAGAAATGATGTGGAGAAACTGAAGTCTACTTCAGTATACTCCACTTGAAATTCTCAGCGCTTTGAGTATGAAGTTTGGACCACGGGGAAACGGGAAATGAACTTTCTAACAAGATACGGCAATTCTTCAACCCAGTAAAACTGAGGCCGTCGCAAGTGCAGTTTATCCCATCCAGGTCAGAACTCGTGTAAAATGCTCTACAGATTTCAGTTCCACAGTCCTCTGCGCAGGTGAGCCACCGGGAGGCGCCTTCCCGGTGGAGTAGCCACCAGGAAGCCACGAATTCCTCTTGTCACTTGTCAGCGTAGAGGCCGTGCCGCGCCTGCAGTCGTCCCCACCGCCCTTCAGAGGCTCCAGGGACCCGCGGACCTGAGGGACGCGCTGCCGCCAGAGGACTGCGGCGGACTCTGCAGCCGGTCCCCGGTCCCGGGTGGCAGCGACGCCCCGTGCAGTTTTAAAAACGTGCCCTGAGTCATCTTAGCGTAATAAAGCAGGCGAATACTCGTTCCTCATTACGGGAAGTCTGAACTGGTGCTTCCTTCTTCCTTCCTGAACTTTTAGAAAAGAGGCAATGAGAGGACTTTGGTTTGGGCTCCAGCGAGAGGCTTTCCAGGAGGATTTCAGACCGAGAGCTCCCACTCAGCAGCTATCAGCATTTCAGAAAGCCTGACTGCGCGGAGAAGCCCGGCCGGAGCCAACCCACTTAGCTTCAACACGCACCTCTTTTCTTCTACTAAAATTTACTTTAAATGGAGTGGGGGGAAAAGCCCTAATAAGTTAGAAAAGTCAAATAGCACTCTATGGGGCTGGGGATTTAGCTCAGTGATTAGAGTGCTTGCCTTGCAAGCACAAGGGCCTGAGTTCGATCCTCAGCACCACCAAAAAAAAAAAAAAAAAAAAAAAAGTACCACTAAAATTAAAAAAAAAAAAATTGCACTCTATGCAGATAAGACCTTCTCAAAGGTCCACTGAGCCAGGGCTAAAACTGAATTGTGCAGATTTCAGTGGGGTTACCAGTCATATAACACAAAAAGCCAGTTATTTACAGGCTCAGCAAGCCCTCTAAGAAGCGCACCTCGAGAAGCATTATCCTGCGTGTGCTGCTATCTTGAAGGTTTGCAAGGTTTCACATTTTTAGTAGTGTGCATTCTCTACTGTGGGATAATACTTTAATACTCCTTATATAGGATTTTGCCTTTGCTAGACACTTACCATTTCCCCAAGAAGAGCTTTGATTCTGCTTGAAGTTTCACATATGTTAAAATCCTTATCAGATATTAATATGAAAGGAGGTAGCTGGGTGTGGTGGCACACACCTGTAATCCCAGAACTCAGAAGGCTGAAGCAGAGGATTGCCATGAATTCAAGGCCATCCCGAGCTACACAGTCAGTGCAAGTCCAGCCCAAACAACATAGTGAGACCTTGTTTTTAAAAAGAAAGAAAGAAAGAAAGTAACACAGGATGCAACAAGCTACCTCTATGTGTAGTTTAGAAATCATTCAGAAGTCATTTCTTCCTTCAAGCTATTTGTACCAAAAAGTTCAGTCTGTCTTCCTCAATAGTAGTACAAGTCTGAATCATCAGAACCATGGCAAGATTTAATATTTCAAAATTGTTAACAACTACTTCTAGGGACAAGTCATGTTTACTCAGTTATGACAAACGTATCATGAAGAAACATAAGTACATTCAGCCATCTTTTCTTTTCTTTTTTTTTTTGTTTGTTTTTGAGACAGCATCTCACTATATAGTTTAGGCTGTCCTTGAACTCACTATGTAGCCTAGGCTGGCCTTGAACCCAATGTGCTCCTCCTGCCTCAGCCTCCCAAATGCTGGGATTACAGGCATGCACCACTATACCCAGCTCATTCAGTCATTTTAAAGATGCTCCAACCATTGTTTCTCACTATGAAGACTAAAATTGCTTATGGCTTTTCATACAACAAATTGCATCTCTGTCCAATGAAAGTCTCCTAATTTTATTCATTACAAGGGAAATTAAAGGAAAAAAAAGACTTGAGGAAAATGTTACAGCAGCATTCAGCTTTCCTACAAAATACTTACCAATATTTTTTGGGAGGGAGAGTTGAGACAAGGTCTCACTTTGTAGTTCAGGCTGGCTTCGTACTCCGTCATCCTCCTGCCTCAGTCTCCTGAGTGCTGAAATTACAAGCATGTGCCACCATGCTTGACAGCATTTAAAATATTATGTACACTTTTCTTTTAGTAAATTAGACACTTTCTTCAGGATGTATGTGTGTGTGTGTGTGTGTGTGTGTGTGTGTGTACTCCTGCTGGCAACTTCTCTTCACAAGCAGGACACAGGCATTGCAGCTGTCCCCTGAGTGAGTCTCATGAAAGCCCAAAAAGCTCTAGAAAGTCCTTTGTGTAACGCGTACTGTCAGTGACTTGGCAATTGGAAGACTTCATTCTGCAGATACAGAAATCCTGTGTACTCCAGCAAATCTTTGGCTTGCGAAAACCAAACAACTTTTCTTCTGGGAAATAGTCTTTCTCTTCTTCTCCTTCTCCTTCTCCTTCCTTCTTCTTCTTCTTCTTCCCCTTCCTCTTCCCCTTCTTCTCTTCCTCTTCCTCCTCTTCCTCTTCCTCCTCATCCTCTTCTTCGTCTTTCTTCCTCTTCTTCCTCTTCCTCCTCTTCCTCCTCCTCTTCTTCTTCTTTTCCTCCTCCTTCTCCTTCTTGTTCTCCTTCTCCTTCTTCTTTCTTCTGACAGGGTCTTGCTCTGTAATTCAGACTGGCCTCGAACTCACTATGTAGCCCGGGCTGTCTTTGAACTCATAGCAATCCTGCCTCAGCCTCCTGAGTGCTGGGATGACAGGCATGCACCACCACTCGCAGATGGGAAATAATCTTTCGAAAGCAGCCACTCTATGTGCAATCACATCTCCAAGGTGCAGAGTGCACACCAGCACCCACCACCAAGGGCTTGCTCCTCCCTCAATTACTCAAGTTCATTAAAAAAAAAAAAAAGATAGAAGCCTGGTACAGTGGTGCACGCCTGTAATTCCAGCACCGAGAGAGGCTGACACACGAGGATCTTAGGTTTGAGTCCTGCTTGAGTGACTTACTGAGACCTCATCTCAAAAAATAAAAAGGGCTGAGAAATGTAGCTCAGTGGCAGAGCACCTCTGAATTCAATCGCCAGTACCACAACAAACATTTTTTTAGAAGTGTGATTTGGGGGAGGTACTGGGGATTGGACCCAGAGCCTTCACACTGAGCTACATCACTAGCCCTTTATTTTTATTTTATTTTTTATTTTGAAAACTGGGTCTTGCCAAGTCACTAAGTTGCCCCGCCCTGGACTCAGATTTGTGATCCTCCTGCCTCAGCCTCCCTGAGTGCTGGATTACAGGTGTATGCCACGATGCTCTGCTTGAAAATATTTTCTTAAATTTCTAAGGAGATGGAAATACTATCCTAATGTCATTGTTCTGTATTGTGTGTATATATATATTCAATTACTGCACTATATCCTAAAAATATGCAGAATTAAAATAATAATTTTACAACCCTACAGAAAATTGGAATAGATGGTCTTTATTTCAATTTGATAAAAACCATCTATGACAACCAACAGCCAAATCATACTAAACGTTCAAAAACTAAAAGCTTTCACTCTAAAATCAGGAATAAGATGAGGATGTCCATTATTACCACTCTTATTCATATTCACTATAGTTCTGGAAACCTTAGCCACCAGAGCAATTAGACAAGAGAATGAAATAAAAGGAATAAGGACAGGAAAGGAAGAAGTTAAATTATCATTATTTGCAGATGACATGATACACTACATAGAAGACCTCAAAAACTCCACCAAAAGACTTCTAGATTTAATAACCAAATTTAGCAGTGCAGTTATATACAAAGTTGACACTCAGAAATCAATAGCATTCCTGTACACAAATAACAAACTCACTGAGAGAGAAATTAGGGAAACAACATCTTTTGTAATAGCATCCAAAATATTAAATACGTAGGAATCAATCTAATGGAGGAAATAAAAGACCTTTACATTGAAAACTACAGTACTCTGGGGCTGGGGATTTAGGTCAGTGGTTAGAGTGCTTCGCTTGCAAGCACAAGGCCCTGAGTTCGATCCCCAGCACCAATTTAAAAAAAAACAACAAAAAAAACTACAGTACTCTGGAAAAGAAGATCAATGAGGAGGTCAGAAAATGGAAAGATATCCCTTATTTTTGGGTAAGAAGAACCAATATAGTGAAAATGGCCATACTCCCAAAATTGTTATACAGATTTAATGCAATCCCAATCGAAATACCAATAGCATACCTCACAGAATTAGAGAAAACAATCCTAAAATTCATTTGGAACCAGAAGAGACTGGGAATAGCAAAAGCAATCCTGGGCAACAAAGGCAAGACACAGTCTTTGAACTGAAATTATACCTCAAAGCTACAGTGATAAAAACAGCATGATACTGGCAAAAACAAAAACGAAAACCAAAAAAACCCCAGACTTGAGCTGGGTGTGGTGGCACATGCCTGTAATCCTAGCACTTGGGAGGCTGAGGCAGAAGGATCACTGAGAGTCTGAGGCCATCCTGGGCAACATAGTGAGTTCAAGGCCAGCCTGGACTACATAGCAAGAAACCAACCAACCAACCAACCAACCAACCAACCAACCAACCAAAAAAACAAACAAATAAGCAAAACAGACTGGAGAATCAATGGAACAGACTAGAAAATGCAGGAACAACTCCAAACCCACTCAGCCACCTTATCTTTGACAAATTGGTCAAATGCCTTCACTGGAAGAAAGAAGGATAACCTCTTTAATAAATGGTACTGGACAAACTGGCTTTCCATATGCCAAAGACTAATAAACTCATATCTCTCATTATGCACTAAACTAAAATCGAAATGGATCAAATATCTAATTTTTTTTTTTTTTTGGTGCTGGGGATCAAACTCAGGGGGAATATCTAAATATTAAAACAGAAACACTAAATCTGCCAGAAGATAGAATAGGTAGATCTCTTGAAGACATAGGTGTATGCAAAGACTTTATGAACAAAACCCCAATCACACAGAAAATATCACAAAGAATAACTGGGATCCCATCTTATTGAAAAGCTTTTGCACAGCAAAAGAAACCACCAACAGAGTGAAGAGACAGCCCAGAGAGTGGGAAAAAGTTTTTCCAGCTGTTTCTTAGACAAAGGACTAATATCTAGAATATACAAAGTACTCAAAAAAATCAGACCTCCCAAATTTAAAGACCCAATCCAAAAATAGGCATCTGAAATGAACAGACACTGCTCAGATGAGGAAGTAGAAATTTCAAATAAATATATGAAAAAATGTTCAACATCATGGCCATTTGAGAGATGCAAATTACAACAATGCTGAGATTCCATCTCACTCCAGAAAGAATGGCTATTATCAAGAAATCAGACAATAACAAATGTTGGAGGGGCTGTGGGGTTAAAGGAACTGTTTTCCAATGTTGGTGGGAGTGTAGACTGGTGCCACCACTGTGGAAATTGGCGTGGAGACTGTTCAAAAAACTAAAAGTAGAGGTTCCATTTGATCCAGCTATTCCTCTTCTTGGTATCTACTCAAAAGAATTAAAAGCATCATACCACAGTGATATATGCACACCCATGATTACAGCAGCATAGTTTGTAATAGCTAAATCTTGGAAACAGCCCAAATGCCCATCAATGGATGAGTGGATAAAGATGTGGGTTTTTTTTTTTAATACAATTGAGTACTACTCTGCCATAAAGAAGGATACATTTGAGACTTTCTAGGTAAATAGATGCACCTTTACACCATACTCCTAAGTGAAATAAATAGGACATACATGTTCAAATATTGCATGGTTTCTCTGGTGTGGGAAACTGAAAGTATAAGTAAGGACCAAAATGAGTAATAGATATTGTGAAATAGGAAGAAGATGTTCAAATGGGAAGGGGAACTAGAGTGGGGGAAGAGGAAAGGAGGGAAGGGAAAAGGAGAAAAAAGACCAGAAGGAAAAATTAGAAATAAAGCTTTTGTAAATAAGGAGGGGAAGAGGAGTTGAAGAGAGAGGAATGGGGATAAAAGAATAATTAAGATATACCACGTATGGGTACAAATTCCCTATGATGAATGTTATCAATATGTATATCTAAAGTGTACCAATAAAAATAATTTAAAAAAAGAAAACTAATCAGTATATTTTGGACGGTGGGTAATGTGTGTGTTCTGTGGTTTTCAAGTTCAATGCTCTAAAAATATCACTTAGGTCAAGGTAGTTGACAATCTTATATTATTCTTAATGATGATCTATTGTTTCATAAATTACTGAAAGAAGTATTTCAAAATATTCAACTACAGCTATGAACTTATTTGTATCTCCATTTAATTCTGTCATATTTCTTTCATGTGTATTTAAGCTCTACTATTAAGGCATATATACAACAAATTCTTTCTAATGTATAACCTTTTAAAAATAATAATAATTTTACAATAATTTAAAAAAATTAAATGGAAAATATTGACTGGAAGACAACATTTGGAAATAAAAGCAAAGGAATTTGTAAAAGGCTTGATGCAAATATGAGAAAATATGAGTTGTTTATTTGAGCAATTGATAGCCAAGTGTCTTTTGTTTTGTTTTGTTTTGTTCTGGATTTTTGGTTTTTTGAGACAGGGTCTGGCTGTACAGTTCAGGCTGGTCCTGAACTCTGTTGCTCAGGGTGGCCTTGAACTCACGGCAATCTTCCTACCTCAGCCTCCGGAGTGCTGGGATTACAGGTATGTGCCACAGCGCCTGGGTCTTAGTCTTTCTTCTTAACAGTATGTTTAATTTTTTCAAACAAACAAGTGGTACGTCCAAATCTCTACAAAAATGTAAGCACACTTAAAGAAAATGGTCCGATGATACAAACAGCGAATTTGCAAAGCAAAAAGTACGAATGGCCTCCAAGTGATTAAAAAAATACCTTCAACTAGGGTAGGGGATTTAGCTCAGTGGTTAGAGTGCTTCAAGGCCCTGAGTTCGATTCCCGGCACCAAAAAACAAAAACAAAAACAAAAAAACCCCTTCGACTTGACTAGAAACCTGCGAAAGAAAAAATGGAAACAATAAACTGCCATTTTGCTTATTAAATTGAACCATCTAGATAATACAGAGTGTACAGGAATGAACACTATCTGCTGAATGAAGTATAAGTGAATATAATCTTACTGGAAGGTGTTTGGGCAAAATATTTTTGGCGGGGTCTTAAATTCATTTTCTTTTTTTTTTTTTTTTTTTTTTTTTTTTGGTGCTGGGGATTGAACTCAGGCCCTTGTGCTTGCCAGGCAGGCACTTTAACCACTGAGCTAAATCCCCAGCCTTAAATTCATTTTCAATCTGACTTGAACACAGGATTGGTTGGGTCCATTACTCTGTCTGTAAGTAGGTTTTGAACCATGAAAGTTGACTAACGGTAGTGGGGCCTGGGTAGAGCGCATCTCCCCGCCCTGCCGGCGTGGTGCCCGTGGGGCGCCCAGCGACCGCAGGACTCACGGTGCAGCCCTACCGGCCTGCGTTCTCTGTCATTTCTCGGTCCTGGATGCCTGTTCCTGCTCCGGCCCCCACACATGCATTCAGGCCAACAGGATAGCTGGAAGGGAAAAGGAGCAAAGAGCGACACCAGTTATCTCTTAGAGAAGATTCCCGGGAGACAGAGGGGCGCCGTAGGCTGCCCGCAGCACCCGGTTTGCAGCACCCGGGCTGGGCTCAGGCAGCGCAGTGCCATGAGGCACCATATCTCAGAAATTATGGCCTCTGGAAACCACAGTACTACAAAACGAAACTTTTGTGATAATATTGAGGATCATTCCATTGGTATTCCTAGAAAAAGGATCTCTAATTTCACTAATAACAACATGAAGGAGGTTAAGAAAACGCCAAGAGTTGGCTGCTTACATAGCTAGTTGAAGAAGCTGTGAAAAGCCCAGATATACTACACAAGGTGATCTATCGCAGAAGGAAAGTTCATCAGCCCTTTCCAAACCCTTGTTACAGTGGGGAAAAAGTCCCCTAGAAGTGGGGCCTGTGACATGGCAAATAAAGAAAATGAACTGGCTTGTGCAGACCACCTGCCTGAAAAATTACAGTTGGACATATATGCTTAATGCCAGCGACTGATTCTTCACAGACAGAAACAGAAAGCCCTTCATCAAAATACGTAGGGAGGATTTTTCTCTGAGGTTTTTCTCAGGACCATGAAACAATGACCCAAGTTTTCTTCAGCAGGAATTTGAGATTGAATATAGGTTTAACCTTCTGAAGAAAGAGAAATGTAAGTGAACTTGTAGCTTATTTGGTGAGGCTAGAACATGTTGGAGTTGTGGTAGCTTCCCTTCCTGTGCTCACCTGTAGTTTACAGGAAGAAAAACACTATATCTCACTTTGCTGCTGTGTAAATTTTTTGCCTCTAGTAAAGCCATTACTTAAAATGAATTCGAAGAACATATAATAGTTGGTTTAAACTGGTTTTAAGCTGTAATGAAAAGGTTGTGGTTAGAACTGTGATCCAAAACAGAAACTATAAATGATAAAAATATTCAGATTTAAAAACAAAATGAGACAATTCAGATTTTAAAACAACAATTAAGCGGATTGTGGGAACAGGAAAGACATCTTACTTTGATTCCAAGATATTCTGGTACTGTAGCTACGGATGTAGATGATTATTTATTGTAGTTGCATTGATAGATTTCATCTACTAGAGAACATTTGGTTGTTCAAAACATCCCTGGACTATATGATTTTCAGCTGTGAACTGTGTAAGAAATCAAAACCATCTTTTCTTTTCTTCTTTTTTTTGGGGGGGTGGTGGTGCTGGGGTTCAAACTTGGGACCTTGCACTTGCTAGGCAAGCGCTCTACTACTCGAGTTAAATCCCCAACCCCCATCTTTTCTTTTAAAAATCTTGAGTGGTAGACCCCTTGCCTATCAAACACAAGGCCCTGAGGTTGATCCCTAGCACCACCCCCCAAATCCACATAGTGAAACCATTAATGAGACTCTAACAATCTACTTTACATTGAAGTGGAAAAATACCCTAAAGGAGCAGCTTCAACAGAGATGAGGTGAGCTGGGCTGTGAAGATTGTTCGCCTTTGGTACATTTGGGACTTGAGGTTACTTAGTAACGGTTTTTTAGAACTACTGGGTCTTAATTTGATCCTGCCTGAGAGCATAATTTATACTATGTGAAAAAATAAGATAGGACTAATTACTAGGTACCACAGAGACCAATTATCAATTTTTTTTGTGTTTCATATTTTAAAAATACCTACCTAAATGTGTGCAGTTATTTTCCAATGTTGAAGAGACTTTGAAAGTTTAAAACATCACAATAAATAATATTAAATTTTTTTGTACACACTGAGATACTTTGCATACAGCATGCCTTAATTATTAATAAGCCAATGTGTTATGATACTAATATCTTATTTTTAAAAAATTAAAGCCAACCATGCTTCTGGCATGATAAAATCATGGAATTAAGTCAGGGGTTTACATTCAAGCAGAATGCTTTTGTTAAAACACATTCCACATCATTTTTGAAATGTGAGAATATTGTTAATATTGCTGATTTTTTGCCAGAATTTTCATGTCATATATGTATGTGTTATCACTGTATAAAGAAAAAAGTGAACATGTATTTGTATGAATAATTACCTGGAAGTGTCCATGGAGTTGGCTAATGTGTGTTCATTTTTTATTGTATATAGATCTCTAACATTTTTCATTTTTGTGTCATTTAAACTTCATTTGAGTAAATTCTCTAAATATTTCTTTAAAAAAAGAGGAGGATCCCAGAAGTCTCTGTATGACCTGTTTGCCTTCATCTGGTGTCAGAATCCAATTATATGTTCATGCCAGGGAGTCTGAAAAATGTAGTTTTTACTTTGGGCAGCTAAATAATCTTGCTTTTGTTTTTTGTAAAAGTGAATGGATATTAGGAAATTAACAGCGGTATTTGCTATGTGTAAAGAAAACATACTAATTTTGTTTTAATCTGGTATCTCATGAGCCAAGCCACGTAATGGATGCTGTCAGTGCCCCATCAGATCCCTCAATCAGCCAGGACACCCATCTCCCAGCTATTGTGGGTTCTGTCTGCTTGATCTCAAAGCTTCTGCCTTCTTCAGAGAATTGCACTTGGCCTCCAGCTGTCACTTCCCGGAGACACACCTGGGAGGTTACACACACTCTGGGGGAGGCAGCTCCTGGCTTATTGACAGAGAGGTCGAGAAGCCCTTCTCTTGCCTCAAAGGGGACAATTCTGTAGTGCACGTCTCACTTGCCTCCCGTGGGATCAGACCAGATTCCAGCTGAGATCATGTTCTTGTCCCTCCCTGACATACAGTGTTTATCGCTGCTCCTTTTCCTTCCCTTTTTCTGTCCTTGTCACACTTCCTGACACATTCACTCCTCCCTAGAGCACATGCTTAGGAGAGTTGTGTGTTCAGGGTTCCCCATTTTGGGTTCTGCTTCTACGGAAGTTGATCTAAGACAAGTCCCTACCTACTAGGCAATGGGGAAAAATTAAGTTTCTTCCTGTCAAGCAACTTTAGTGTACTATATAACAACTTGGTTAGTCTCTTTAGGTTATGCCTCAGCCTCTGCAGGAGATTGGATTACTGTTCTCAATTCTTCACTCTTTCTGGACTATGCTTGTTTGTTACTGCCTGTTGACTTTGAACTTGGCCATGAGACTTAGTTTGGCCAGTAGAATGTTAATGGATATGATGTGAGTGGAGGCTTAGAATGTGTCTGCATCGCTCACCTTGCTTCTTACAGTCCTGTCCTCTGTCATGAGAAAAGGAAGTTACCATAGCTGCTGGTCCTAGAATGTGGGGACTTGTGAGCAGACTTGAATCCCTCCCATGGGCAGGAGGATAAGCCCAGTTGATCCCAATTGAAACAGAAAAGCTGTAACTGAACCCGAAACCTGAGTAAAAATTCCAAGCTTGTGATAAGAGAATTCTGAGAAGCCCTAAATTGTTACAGTCCAGAGAAAGGGGAGAGGGAAGAGATAAGAGAAGATCATTGTTATTGATAGCTTCAAGTAAATCCACAAAGAATGGAAAGAGAAAAAAATGACTCCACATACTTTCCTGTACGTTGACCATTACCCACCAAGTCATGCAGATTCCGCTTTGTGAACTGGCAAAACCAAGAAGTAGCAAGTATGGACTGACCTCCTCTCCCAGGATTTTGCCTGCCCTCCTTGTTCTGCTCTCTTACCTACAGTCAGTATAGGTGCCATGTAAATGATTTATGTTTCTCCTCCCCAAAATTGTGTTACAAAGTACCTAGACTCTCAGATCTGATAGACATTTTCCCAACTGTTCTCTGGCGGTGCTGCTGCTGCAGTTTAGAGAATTTGTCCTCTGACCTTCTGACTGGCATCTGTGCAGTTCAATACCCATGATTTTCAAAGACCTCTTATTCTCAAAAGTTGGATTTAAATTGGGAATGAAGCTTAATGTGGGTTCAATTCCCAACACTGTCCCCTGCCCAATTTGATTTAACGTCTGTAATATGTTGTTGATTTTTTTAGGTTATTTTGGTTTTTTGTTTGTTTTTGTTGTTGTTCTACGGGGTCTCACTTAGTTCAGGCTGGGCTTGAACTCACTTATGTAGCCCAGGCTAGCCTCAAACTCAAGGCAATCCTCCTGCCTCTGTCTCTGGAGTAATGGGCTCACAGGTACCTGCCACCACACCCAGCATTTTTGAGGTTATTCATTGTACAGGAGAAACAAGCCCAACAGAGTCTTTTCAGAACAAATACTCAGGTTCTTAGGTCTTCATGCTCATCCCATTCTCAGAGAGCATCTGGCAGCCAAAGGGAGGCAGAATTACGCGTCTGTCCCCTACCTGCTGACATCTGCAGCTAATCGGATCCATTCTTTCTTGGTTTGAGCTGGGTCTGGTGACTAAATTTCTCATTGTTTTTTGTTTGCTTTTGTTTTGGTTTTCAGTACTCAGGATTGAAGCCAGGGACACTTTACCTCCAGGCTACATCTCCAGCCATTTTTAAAATTTTTATTGTGAGACAGAATCTCGTTGTAGCTGGGATAACATGACTGTGCCACCGAGTCTGGCTTTCATTGGTTTTTGCTTGCCCTGCAGACACCTCAGGTCCTCGACCTGTCTGCCTTGTCCCTGTCCATGTTTGTCCATTCACTCAGCAGCCTCTGCTGCCTGTGACGGACCTGCGAGTTCTCGGCTTGCAGCTGCCCTGTGGGAGAGCACAAGCCTCGCTGCAGCAGCCCAGTGGAGGCTTGTCCTTGTCTGACCATTCCGTACACTGTTTTTCCTGGGTTCAGTCAGGGCCACTGTATATGGTGGCCTCCTTCCAGAACCCCAAATATGGAATGGAACAAAAGCTTTCTGCCCTTGAAAGCCCAGCCAAATTCTCAAACTACCTCTCTTTCTCCAGGATTCAATCAAGAGCAGAAGAACTGGCATCCATGTGTTCCATATCCTTCCTCTGCTACTTCTGCCTCCTTTTGTTCCCCATAGTACCCTCGTGCCAAGGCCTAGGTGTTGCTAAATTGCCCAGCCTGGTCTCAACCTGAGATCTCCTTGCTTCAACCTCTCTAGTAATTGGGACTTCAGGTCTGCACCACTATGCCTAGCGTAATACTTGGTATTATGTATTGATAAGTACTTGATTGACTTATGTGTTTGCTATGCGGTACTTTTAAATCATCATTTTATAGGATAATCCTTATTTTTGAAAAGTTTACTGCTGAGGCAGGAGGATAGAGTTCGAGGCCATCCTGGACTAGATAGTGAGTCCAAGACCAGCCTGAACTACATAGGGAGACCCTGTCTCAAAAAAAAAAAGGTTTTCTGTAAGCTCATTTTATTCATTCATCTGGTATTTATTGCATCTCTTGATTGCACCATTTTCTCTCGTGCAGTCTTAATTTAATCTTGTCTTGTTCTTCATGGCCACAGGAGCAATACGCTAGTGTATATATGTCACATGTAGCACAGTGTGGTAGACTAGACCCTGAAGTTCCTGGTGTGTAAGTAGTACTCTCTGATATTTGCACAGTGATGAAATCCCCTAAGGACACATTTCTCAGAAGATATCCCTGTTACCAAGTGATGCATGCTTGCATAAATGAAACAGTGGCAGGTACCGTTTGGATAACTGAAGGCAGCAGGATCCCCCAACGTGCTTCCCAAGGCCCCAGGGAAGAGCAGAAGCTCATGCTGAAAAGAGTGAGGTTAAAGAAGCCTACTGTCCCCTAATCTGTCACCTTGCCTTTTTCTGTTTTGGCAGCCTTTGCACCCACAGGTCCTGGCCTGTCTGACAGAACACTTCTGGTGTCATAAAACTCCGGGGTGTTAAGTGACTTAACGAGAGCGAGAGCGTTCTGGGGTGAGCTGGATGACCCGGCTGGATCAAGAAGCCTTGTCAGAGAGGGCAAGTCTGACAAGACAGTACCGACTCAGTCACTGTCCTCTCAGGTCACCCTTCTCAGTCCTAGGGGCAGAGGAGCTAGCACAAAAAGTGAGTAGTTGCCGCGTAAAGTCTTGGTGAAATGCTGGAAGTCTAATCTCATCCCTCTGGGACCATGGGGTAAGAAAGTAGCTTCGGCCAGGCATGGTGGCTTACACCTGTAATCTCACTACTTGGGAGGCTGAGGCAGGAGGATTGTTGTGAGTTCGAGGCCAGCCTGGGCTACATAGTCTGTCTCAAACAAATGAAGAAAAAGAAGTATCCTCAAAGTGTATTTTAGCAGCTTTAGCATAGAGTGTTCTTGGCATTGAAGGCATTTCCCAAAGACACATGGGTACATGAAATGGAGCAGAGACCATACTCATCTCTTTTATCCAACAGAGGCCTGGCAGGTGACCTTTCCAGAGGGAGAATAGAGGATTCTGAGAGGACTGTGCAAGAGTCTCCTTGACCACTTCTAGAACATAGAGGAGACTCTGGTAGAAGAGAATTTAAAGTTTCAAAGTGTTGATCATGTCTAGTGGCTAAACTTTTGTGTTTAAAACCACTATGACATAATACACAGGCCTCTGGTTTGATTTGATTTTCTTATAAATTCGGGTCAGATTTTTGGAAGAGATCTTACGCGATGCTGTGTTCTTCCCAGGATATCATATCAGTCTATCACCCCAGTGCTGGTTTAAGTGCATGCCTTGGCCAATGTGGTGACCACCAGTTCTCTCCGTGGTAGTGATACCTTTTCCTTTGCAATTACTAAATGGCGTAGGATGATAATTTTAGACCTCATGGATCTTTTTTCCCTACTCCTTTCATCCCAAGGTTTTTATTTTCTATTGATAATTTTTTTTTTTTTTTTTTTTTTTTGGTGCTGGGGATCGAACTCAGGGCCTTGTGCTTGCAAAGCAAACACTCTAACCACGGAGCTAAATCCCCAGCCCCTATTTTCTATTGATGATTCTTACCTGAGGCAGTTATTTCTAGACTGGTCACAAAATGATTTTTTCCTTTCTATCATTCCTTCCACACTGATTCCTTATCATTCTTCTATGAAAAAGAGCTTCCTGGGAATGTAAACTAATACAACCACTAAGGAAATCAGTGTGGAGATTCCTCAAAACATGGAAACTAGAAATTCCATTCAACCTAGCTCTTCTCCTTCTAAGTATCTTCCTGAAAGAGTTAAAGTTCATGTTACCGTGAAAAATGAATACCCATGTTTATAGCAGCACAACTCATAATAGCTAAATCTTGGAAGCAGCCTATATGTCCATCAGCAGAGGAATGGATAAAGAAAGTGTGGTATTTACACATGATAGAGTACTACTCTGCCATAAAGAAGGATAAATTTAAGTAGGCAAATGGATACCTCTTGAGATCATAATGTTAAGCGAAATAAATCAGATCCATAAGCTTAAGTATCACGTGGTTTCTCTCATACAAGAAACCCAAAATACAAATAAATTAAAAAGCAAAATAAAAGATAATAGGAAACAGAGAGATAGCTCTTTCAAAAGGGAAGGGGAGGTGGACATGGTGGTGCATGCCTGTAATCCCAGTACTCACGAGGCTGAGGCAGGAGGATTGCCTCAAGTTTTAGGCTAACATGGGCTACTTAGTGAGTTTGAGGCAAGCCTGAATTGCATATTGAGACCTTGTCTCAAAAAACAACCACCACCACAACAAGAAGAAAACAAAATGAAAGGGAAGGGGACCAAGAGATGGATGGAGGGGCAGGGAGGAGAAAGGGAAGACAATGAAAAAAAGAACTGAGATGTGTTATGGAGGTGTACCAACTCCCCACGAGGAATGCAATCATTATGTAAAGTAATCATGTACTAATAAAAATTTTGAAAAGAAAAAAAAAGAAAAAGAGCTTCCTTTTTCCCCACCATTACTTTTTTTGTGTTAATATAGGCACACGGGATCTTTTTTTCTCTCAATATATTTTGCATGGGTTGACCATCCTAATCTGAAAATCTGGGACCTGGAGTGCTCCAGAATCTAAAAGCCGAGTGCTGACACGATGCCACAAGTGAAAAGTTCCACATCGCGAAGCTTTGTTACAGTCATTAAATTACTTAAAAAGAAAAATTTACTTAAAAATACTGTGTAATATTACTTTTAGGCTGTGTGTACAAAGTGGGTTCAAAACATAAATGAATATCACATTTAGACTTGGGCTCTGACCTCAAGATCTCTCATTATGCATGTGCAAATATTCCAAAATCTGATCGGATCTGAAATGCTTCTTTTCCCAAGCATTTTGGATGAGGGATGCTGTACCCGGCATCTGTTCCTGCCTTCTTCACTCAAGGCTGACATTGTTTTGCATTTCACACAAGGCTCTCTATAAAATGTGAATCCAGGTTACCTTCTTCCTCTTCTGGGAGTGAAGTCTGGGGTTCTGCATTTATAACTGGCTCCCCCTAGTGCTACTTGTGTCCATTAAAATTTGAAAAATTGAGGCAAAGCCTTTGGAAAGGGCCATCTGAAAAGTTTATATAAAGGATGGATCCAGGGCTAAGGATATAGTTCAGTGGTAGATCACTTGCCTAGTGTGTGGAATGCCCTGGATTCAGTTCCCAGGGGGGAAAAAAAGATAAAGACAAAGTGAAAAAAAAAAAAAGATGAAGACAAAGACAAAGAAAAAGAAAAAAAAAGAAGGAGAAGGAGAAGCAGAGAGAGAGGGAGAGGAAGGAGAAAGAGAAGAAGAAGAAGACTAAGTCAGACAAAGAAACACGGTTATATATTCATCAGGCAATATAGCTAAAATTTAAAATGCCCTATCTTTTGAGGTGAGGAGTCCAGAATAGCAGGCAAATAAGGTCTGTCTCCTATAGGTACAGAGGAGCAAGTATGCAGCAGAGGGGCGTGGCCAGAAATAAGACGCTTGTTTTTATTTTGTCTTTGTTGTACTCAGACAACTATCTTGAATAGAAAGTTGATGTAGGGTTTTTTTTTTTTCTTCTTCATCTTGGTTTTTCTTTCTGTAGTGCTGGGGATCAAAAACAGGGCCTCATGCATGCTAGGCAAGTGTTCTGGCACTAAGCCACATGCCCCAGCCGAAGATGCTTGTTCCCCACCCCCGACCCCGAGTAATAGAGACAAGACACCTACTGATTCTTTTAACATCACAGTAACATTTTCTGCATAATGGGAGCCATTTGCTTCTCTCTCCAAGGGTGCGGACCTCTTTGATACTTGCAAGCAAGGATTGATATATTCAGGAAAAGACCTAGATCAAAACAGTAAACAGAGCACCTGAGTTCACATTGTCGCTTGTGCTAAAATTGCCCAATGAAATCCAGAAAAGATGGGAAAGAGGGAAAGTAATAATTCTATAGCAGCATTAAGAACTTAAAAAACAACAGAAAAAAAAAGGGGCTGGAGATTTAGCTCAGTGGTTATAGTGCTTGCCTAGGAAGCCCAAGGCCCTGAGTTCAATCCCCTGCACCAAAAAAACAAAACAAAACAAAGCAAAAAAACAGGTCACCTAAAAAAAAAAAAACCGAAAAAACAAACAGGTCACCTGGATGCACACCTGTACTAATCCCAGCACTTTGGGAGGGTGATGAGGTAGGATGGCAAATTCCAGTCTTGGCAACTCAGTGTTGCCAAGTGCGATGGATTCTGGGTTCAATCTCTTGTAAAACATGTACATGCATGCGTACACATGCACACACACACATACACACATGCACATGCACACAACAAAGCAATAGGACAAAACCCAAACAAATAAACAAACCAAAAAAAATATGGCAGACATTTTCAGAAAGTCTGTGATGATTAAGCACAGAAGGAAATGTGTGATCTGAAAGGGAAATTGAGTTTGTGCATTTAGGCCTGCTTGTTCCCCAAAACTCAATAAATTAACAGTAAATTGGGGTGAGGTGAGAGGGAGCAAAACCAAAAGGACAGAAAAAAAGAGCATTGAGGCAAATTATGCTAGTGATAGCAAGAATAAATATTTTAGATACTCACCCCTGATATAGGGCAGGAAAAAAAAAAGATTCTGCATTTGGAAAAATGGCAAAATCATGACTGGCTGCTCCTTGAAATCATGGAGGAATACCTTCTCCAACACTGGACAAAAGCAGAACCTTGCATTCTGGGAATTGACACCTATCTGACACTCCTAAGGAATGAAATTCCATTGCCACAGTGGGTCTAATTAATTCACGATGATTGGAGTAGCAGACAGTTTTATGGTTCTATGAAGTTACAGTTTAACCTGAGAAACTAATAGGTTCTAAGGTTTTATAGCCTGGTTGCGTAGTTAAACCCAAGGATTTTATTGCCCTTTAACCAGTCTTGAATCATACCTAGCCATCTCCTTGGAATTCTTTTCCTTAGCTCTGTCAACATTTACGCGTCTGCACATACACATTGATTTTCTGGCTCAGGCAAACCAGATTCTTTTGTCTATCTGCTAGCTCTTTCCTTACTGAGTTAAGTAAATTTTTGATAAGTGTTTATAATTTCTTGGTTTCTGAACTTTGCTTTAACACTGCTTTCCACTTTCTCAGTTCTGCCAAGGAGATGGAGGTGAGCTAACAAGAAGAAAACCACCTTGTGCTACCCTAGAAAGTGTCAGAGATGCGAGGCACCAGATAGTAGTATGTCAAGAGTGAGAGCTGCTGCTAAAACAGAAGGACATAGTTCAAACATTTAGCCCTCCTCTACTTGGACAGAAGTTTGCCATCTGGAGAGTTTGCACCCTAACTCTCTAGGCTGAGGGAGATCAGGGAAACTGAGGAGACTGCTGGAGTGGACATTGGGGAACTGGATGAATCTATATTTTGAACATTAATTCCCTGCTCTGAGCCAGAAAAATTCCACCAGTATCCACCATCACCCTCTTTCCCTTTTGTCAGGCAAAAGGTAAGAGGAGGCTTATCTAGAGAAATCATTGGACCAGATGAAAATAGCTACAGAAAGTAACACTTGGGGCCATCTCCTCATAAACTGCCAGTTCCTCATCCATCCCTTGAGACTCTAATCTATAAACTCCATCTACAGACACACAGCACAAGTTCATAGCGTATGAACACAGACCTCAGGTCACCGATAGTTGAGGAAAGCTGCTAACGTGTAAATCAGAGACCTAAGCAAACAGACGAAAGGAACCTGAGAAAACAGACAACCATGAGGAGCAGAGAAAAAAGTTAAAAGGATGATAATATTCCCAGAGCAATTACAGAAAGTTTTGCATCTATGAAACAAAATCAGGATATGATGCATATAGTGATGGATAAAGATGTAGATGATGTAGATACAGTTAGCAGAACCTGGAAAGAGATTTAGAAATTAAAATATAGCAGAAAACTTCTAAAAATTAGAAGAAATGAAAGATAACATTGAAAGTATTTCCCAGAAAGGAAAAAAAATAGTTGAAAAAATAGGAGAGAAATGATAAAATAAACATTCTGGGATGTCATCTTCCTTTCCTCCCTTTGTATTAATATCCAGACAAGAAAACAGCTTCTAGTCAATGCAGTTCTATGTTTTCAGCTTAATACTAGCATGCCCAAGTTGGTTCAGCCTGCCTAATACTGCATACTTAGGCTTTTGTGCAGTGGGGTTGGGAGGGGGATTCAAGAGACAAAAGTAGAAGATTGGGGTTTGCTTAAAGTGGGTAACCTCAAAGACCCTGCTCAAATTAAGACTTCATATCTCCAAAGCCCGACACTTGTAGATGTGAACCAGTACCAAGTTTGCTTCCTTTTCCTGTTCTAGAGGACATTAGAAAAGATTATCTTGGTGCTTAACATGGTCAGAGAAAAAAAGATCAGGGTAAAATGTGTTTCAGAATTTGTGGCTCCAGATCAATCCTGACATGCACCCAGGTATGTGCCACCTGGATGGGATAAGAAAACGTAGCTATGAACTTGTTTTGAGGAGGTCGTTGAGTGATAGAACAGAAGTAAGGAGAGGCGTCCCTGGGACCAGATAAATTCATTCTGGGCCTTAGGAAATACCTAAGAGTGGGCGCACGCCTGGGATCCCAGCACTCAGGAGGTGAGACAGAAGGATCACCACAAGTTCAAAGCCTGCCTGGGTTACACAGTGAGTTCAAGGCCAGCCTGAACTACACAACAAGACCCTGTCTCAAACAAAGCAAAACAAAACAACCTAAAAAATTTTTTAATCTTTAACCAGCAGGGGGGCCAAAGATAATCAAGTATATAAGAAAATAAGAAAACATGGCAAATAACAATAAAAACAATCAACTCCAGAAACACACACAGACTTCAGATATTAGAATTGTCAGACAAGTTATTAAAAAGCGTATTACAGTAGTTAAACAAATAAATAAAAAGGCTGAAAACTATCTGTAGGGGATACTAAATACTAAAAGTTGACCAGCAACCTTTGGAAAAACATCTAATTAGATTTTCCAGTAATGAACAACATAAGTTAAAAGTTCTAGGCTGAGGCAGAAGCATCGCAAGTTTAAGCTCAGCCTGGACAACTTAGCGAGATCCTGTCTCAAAATAGAAAATTAAAAAGAGTTGGGGATGTACCTTAGTGTGAATGCCTTCAATTCGATCCCTGTAACACCCTCCCCCGCAAAAAAGACCAAAAAAAAAAAAAAAAAAAACCAAAACAACCAAACCCCACAACGTGTATATTTACTATGAAATTGAAAACAGAACAGAGAAATACATAATTGAACCAGAAGATAAATGAAAATAAACAGTCAAGAATACAACACACAGAACAAAAGATGGAAAATATAGAAAGTAGAACAAGAGATATTTGTTTTGCAAAGCTCTAATCATATCAGAGTCCCAAAAGGAGAAGAGAGAGATCAGGGCAGGGATGATACTTGAAAAGATAATAGCTTTAAACAAATCTCAAACAGTAAGACACCAGTTTCAAGAGTCCCACACAGTATAGAGAAAAAGAAATTTTTTATCATACGAAAATATATGATAGTGCAACTGCTAAAAGAAAAAGGCAAAGAAGTTTAAAAGTCGCCAAAGAAGAGAGGGAAATTACCTGTAAAAAAGCAATAATTAGGGTGGGGATATAGCTCAATGGCAGAACCCTTGTCTAGCATGCTCATGTCTCTGAGTTCAATTCCCTGCACCACAAAAGTAAAAGCAATCATTAGTTTGGTGGCATAACATGTGCTTGGCATGTATGAGGCCCTGGCTTCAATCCTCACCACCAAAAATAAAATAATAAACATTTAAGAAGTAATAATTAAACCACTGGCTGATTTCTCAAAAAAAAAGTAGAAGAAAACATGAATATTTTCAACATGCTGAGAGAAAACCACTGCCACTTAAAATGAGCAATATTATCCTTCACAAGGAATTTTGCTTTGTGCGTGTGTGTGTGTGTGTGTGTGTGTGTGTGTGTGACTTGGAATTAAATCTGAGGCTTCCACTGAGCTATTTCCCCATTTTTTTTTTTTTGAGACAGAGTCTTGCTAAGTCACCCAGGTAGAACTTGATCTTGCGATCCTCCTGCCTCAGCCTCTCAGAGTGCTGGGATTACAGGAATGCACCACCACGCCCAGGTAAAAATAAAAGAATTTTGTAATTCAGAAACACGGATGCTTTGTTACCTTCAGATCATAATTAAAAGTGCAGCGTGTGTGTTTCAAGAGAACATAAAATGGTCTCAACATAGAAGGTCAAAGATAAAGGATGAGTAACAAAAATGGAAAATGTGTAGGTAAATATAGATGTACATTGGAAATGAAATGTTAGAAATGATGCTTGGTTGGTTGAAAACTGCATGTATGTGTACAGTTAAAACACATAGAAGACCTAGGTGTGCTATGCCTATAATCCCATCCACTTGGAAGGCTGAGGCAGGAGGATTGCTTGTTCTAGGTCCATGAAGTCTTGTCTCAAAACTCAAGAAAAGAGGGCTGGGGATTTAGCTCAGTGTTTAGAGTGCTTGCCTAGCAAGTGCAAGGCCCTGAGTTCGATCCCCAGCACCAAAAAAAAAAATTCAAGAAAAGAAAAATAAAAAAGCCTGGCATGGAAAAAAAAAAAAAGCCTGGCATGGTGGCACATGCCTGTAGTCTCAGACTCTGAGAGGCTGAGGCAGGAAGATCGCAAGTTTGTGTCTAACCTGGGCAACTTATCCACTTAATGAGGCCCTCTGTCAAAATAAAAAATAAAAAAGGATTGGAGATGTAGAGCAGTGCAAAGACCTTGGATTCAGTCCCTAATACCAATAAATAAAGTAAAATAAAGAGGACTGGGGATACTGCTCTGTGTTAGAGCATCCCCGAGTTCAAGCTCTAGTATTATCAAAAAAAGAAAGAAAGAAAGAAAAAAGAAGGAAGGTGGAAATCCTAGAAAAATACTCATTAAAATGATACAAGAAGAAATAAAAATCTGATAGAATCTCTTAATTTATTGATTAAGTTTTTAATTTTTTTGTGGAGTCCTGGGAATTGAACCTAGGGCCTGTACATGCTAGGTAAGTACTAGAACACTGAGCTGGGGCCCAGCCCTTAGTCCTATAACTATTAAAACAACTGAATCTATAATTTAAAATCTCTCTTCAAAGAGAACCTATGGCTCACATGGCTTTACTGGCAAGTTATATCAATTTTTTTCAGCTCTGAAGATTGAACCCAGGGTCTCGCACATGCTAGACAAGCAGTCTACCACTGATCTATTCTACACTCCCAGCCCAATATACAAGGAAGAAATAATTCTGATTTCATAGAGGCTCTTTCAGGTAATAGAGAGAAACAAAACCAAACATTCCCTCAGTCATTACAGTAATGGATGGAGTGTAGTGTTGGTTCAAAGTGAGAAGATGTGCTCTACCAGATAGCAAGACTTACTACAAAATTAGTACTGAGGGCCGAGGTTGTAGCTCAGACAGACAGACAGGCAGACACACACACACACACACACACACACACACACACACACACACACAGAGTAAATTTTTTGGTTCAAATAACTGAGAACCCAAATGACAGGATACTGGTGCTTAGATATTGCACACAGCATTGTCCTCTCTTCACTTGTTGGTTAGTTCTAATTCTTCCTCCTTCTCCCTCCCTTCCTTCCTTCCTTCCTTCCTTTCTTCCTTCCTTCTTTTCTTCCTTCTTCCTTCCTTCCTTCCTTTCTTCCTTCCTTCTTTTCTTCCTTCTTCCTTTCTTCCTTCCTTCTTCCTTTTCTTTTTCTTTTTTCTTTCTCTTGCAGTATTGGTGATTAAACCCAGGGCCTTCACAATGACCCCTTAAAATAATTTTTTTTTAAAATTTTGAAACAGGGTCTTGCTGAGTTACTAAAATGCCCACACTGGGCTGGAACTTGGGATCTCCCTGCCCCAGACTCCTACAGTGCTGGGATTACAGGTGTGTGCACCACACCGGGTTATTTGTTTGTTTGTTTCCTTGCTTTCTAATGGGCAGATTTCATTGTCATCCAGGGTCTCTTCACAGAGCTGTTTTTCCAGCTGTATTTTGCAGCTGCTTCAAGCTTGCCATCGCTGCATGTGTCAGAAAGTTTCAGTTGTGAATATTACAAAATCCAGCCCAGGCTTGTTTACACAAAAGAGAACTCCTTTGGCCCTGCAACCAAAGAGCAGGCAGCCAGGGTAGGGCCGGCTTTGCACGGAGTTGAGCCCAGAAGGAGTGAGGGATGCAGGGCAGGGGAGGGAGCTAGGCAAAGGGAAGGGCCAGCTGCATCTAGCGTGCCTGGTCCTGAGAGAGCTCTGAGGCATAAATCGCACTGGGTGACTGTCCCTCGGCAAGGTAAGCAGCTGTGTTTTGTTCCCCCTTAGTTTTGGACGTGAAATGCCCCTGGGGGAAAATCTCCCAAACCAAGGGACCATTCCTGCTGGGGGCAGTTCTCAAAAAAAAAAAAAAAAAAAAAGGTGCAAGTGTGAGCCTCTGCAGCCACACTTCCTAGACTGCAGGACAGTTGCCCTGTCTGAGGGACAGGCTGACAGAAGAAACCTGGCTGGGCTCCAGTGCGTATGCTATAATGAATTGGCAGGAATCGGCCTGCTGGAGCCCTCTGTCTGCCCTGGGATAGAAGAGGTGATCCCTTAAAAATTTTTTTTTTGTTGTATACATTCAAGGTGTACATCATGAGGTTTTGATATATGTGTAGATAGCGGAATGGTCACTATAGTCAAGCAAATTGACGTATCTATCACCTCACAGAGTTATCTATTTTTTTGGTGACAAAAGCAATTAAAATCTATTCAAAACCAAAGCCCAAGACACTATTATTAACTATAGTTCTCACATAAAGTAACAGTCTCTTTTATCCTTGGGGGATACACTCCAAGCCCCGCCAGTGGATATCTGAGACCAGCAAAGGTATCAAACCCTACATATAACCACGTTTTTTCCTGTCGTACATACATACATACCTGTGATAAAGATTAATTTATACATAAGACACAGTAAGAAATTAATAACTAGTCATAAAATAGAATAATTATAACAATATATGTAATAAAAGTTATGTGAATAGTGATCTCTATACCTCTCTCAAAATATAGTCTTGTCTTTACCCTTCTGCTTGTTGATCAAGACAACTGACGCCACAGGAAATAAAACTCTGGATAAGGAGGGACTACTGTATGTTAGATCTCTAGACACCATCGGTCTGCAGATCTGCCACTTTGTATCCCTGTTTCCTATCCGCACCCCACCCTGGTAACCACCATTTTATTCTCCACGTGTGTTGTCATTTTAATCCCACACTTAAGTAAGATAATGCAGTATTTTTCATTCTGTGTTTGGGTTATTTCAGTCAGCATAAAGTTCTTCATGTACAGTCATGTTATGGCAAATGAGAACCTCCTCCCTCCTCTTTCCTCCTCCTCCTCCCCTTCGTCTTCTTCTTTCTTTTATAGTGTTGGAGATTGAAAGCAGGGCCTTGAGCAGGCCAGGCATGCACTCTACCACTGAGGTACACCCTTAGCCCTTCTTTTTTATGGGTGAATAATACTCCATCATACATACGCACCAGTTTCCTTATTCATTCATCGGTTGTTAGACACTCGGTCGTTTCCATATCTCGGCTCTTGTGAGTAATACTGCAAAGAACTTGAGAGTGTAGTTGTCTTAGTTACTGCTCTCTCATTGCTGAGACAAAATACATGTGAAACCCAAAGTCAAGGGAAGAATCACAGTTTGTAGAGGTTTCAATCCACAATTGACTGGATCCAAGGCAGGGTGGCAGGGCAGGCAGGCAGAAGGCAGCAAGGCAGGCAAGTGACGCAAGCAAGCAGTAGATAAGCCTCTTTCTGTCCCTTATATCTTATCCAGGCTGCTAGGATTAGGGTGGCGCCAAACCAATCGGTGGGCTGATTTAGTAATCACACACCCTTAATCCCAGCCTCACACACTCTGATCCAGCCACTTCTTACCACATGAGGATTCGGGGGGACATTTAGGCATGAACCACAGCAGTAGGTATCTTTAGAAGGTGGTGATTTCATTTTCTCTGGGTACAAAGCCAGAAAAGGGATTGTTGAGTCATATTGGAGTTCTGTTTTTAATTCTTGAGGAATCTTCATACTTTTTTTCACAATGCCTCTACCAACCTCCATTTCCACCAGCAGTATAAACAGGGGCCCTTTTCTCCCCACCTGGGCCAACACTCGCTACCTCTTGTCTTTTTTGATAATAGCTATTCCAACAGGTATGAGGTGATATTTCACTGTAGTTTTTGTTTGTTTGTTTTCACTGTGGTTTTGATTTGCATTTTCCTCATGATTTAAATGACGGCCCTGCCAGAATCCTAGGGAATGGGAGAAGAAAGATTGTGAAAAGCAGAATCAGAGATTGTGCACATTTTATTTTTCTGTTTGTTTGTTTGTTTGTTTTTTGGTAGGTGCTGGGGATTGAACTCAGGGCCTTGCGCTTGCTAGGTGAGTGCTCTACCACTGAGCTAGATCCTCACCCCTACATTTTACTTTTCTGACTGCCCAGCGCTCGCAATTTTTTTTTTATGCCCTCATTTAAGATAACGCAGTTAGAGAAAGACACTTCTTCAGCTTTTTTGCAGTAAACACTGTCACTGCCTGTCCATAGCCTTTTGTTCTTACTGTTTAATGCACACTGGCCTGACTTCTCGTTGCCAGTCTGCATGCTTCTTTGCCTCAGGCTTTTCTCTGGCCATTGCCTACTTTGTCACCTGCATGGCAGGTCAGAATTGCAGAGGAATGAATGTTTCTCTCTCCCCGTGAGCTATTCTCAACCAGTGACTGGTGAGAGCTGATGTATGAACACTTCAAGCCCCTCGCTCCTCGTGGCGGGCTAACACTGGTATGTGTCTACACTGGCTCCCAGAGTTTTCCAAAGCATGAAGCTCCTTTTGCATACTACAGTAACTGACTTGATAATGCACACCATATTGCTTTCCTTACTTTCTTTCCATCACTTCCTCGCTCTTTTGCCAGTGTTTTCCTTCACTTCCCAAATGAACTACTTGCAGTAGATTTCTTGTCTCAGCATACGCTTCTGGCCCCCCTACCCTACCTCCTGCAAACAGAAATAGCTCCAGTCATGCCATATCTGCTGTGGGAGGGAATGTGTGTATGTGTGGGGCAGAGTTCCTTCAGTTGAGAGCTAGCTACATTCTTCTAATTTAAGTCCAGATGTGGCTCTCCGAGAGCAGGCAACATAAATAGCATTCTTAAAAGCATCCAATTGTTGGAAAGAGGATGGAAGACCCTCAATAAAGGCTCATTGAGAGAGGGAGAACATCAAAAGGTGGTCACCTGTTTGTAGCACACATTAGCTCCCTGCAAGACAGAGCATCAGTTGCCCTTGAGCGCTCTTGCTCTTGGCGGCATTCAGAGCTCCTCGGTCAGCTCCTCTCGCTGCCTCCGGGCTACTCTTTGTGCTCACGCCCTTGTCCACTGTCCTCTCTGGCCACATCTGAAGGGTGCCTGGGATGAGTGCCTCTTCTGAATTCTGCACTGTTTTCACAGCTCATTTCCTGTTGGTGCAGGATCTGAGGCCCGTGGATTCCTTAAGGTATGTCAGACACATTTGCTTGATTTTAACACTCATTTGGAATGCTTATTAAATACATAAATTCCCGGCACTGTTCCTCGCCCCGCTGAAGGAAAAGATCCTGGGAAACTAGCTCCGCCTGGATTCCCTGGAGAACAGAGCAAGAAGCAGACGCTTCATGGTTGGGCTTTAACGAGAGGCACAATTTTAGGGCAACAAAACTTAGGGACAAGGGAAAGGAAGGAAGGAAGGAAGGAAAATGCAAGGCCATACTTTATTGAGCTGACTACAGCTTCACAAGGAAACATAGCTGGTTGCCGGATTACACTAAAGTCTTAAAATGTTACATGAACTTGCCATGCCTTGGGGTGGTCTACTGAGGGGAGAAAAGGAAAGATTATTTGTTGGTTCCATCCTGTTAAAATTCACCCAAGAGATGTTAACTCTCTCATGACCTGGGATTCATTTCCACTTTCCTTAACTGACAGGTTCATTAAATTACAGGTGGAATAACAATTCCTCAACATGAAGAAATGCAGATAGAAGCAGGGAATGGTGGTACATGTCTGTAGTTCAGCTACTCAGGCAGGTGAGGCAGAAGGATTCTTTGAGTTCAGGAGTTCAAGGCCAACCTGAGAAACATAGCAAGATTTTGTCTCAAGGGAAAAAACAACAATTCACAGAATTTGAAGGTTATAAGGTAAGGGGTGACATGGGCACAGCTCAGTCATAAATTATTACAAATATTATAAGGTCAAAGAATATGTGTGCTTGTTTTCATGAGGTTAAAAGTCACGATTTTTCAGTCCACAAGAAAAGAGATATAAATATATAATAAAAAAATAAAACTTTGTAGTTCTAAATTTGAAAAATTTAAGTTGTATTTTATTTTTTTAAAATATTACTTTCTAGAGCTAAGGATTTAGCTGAGTGGTTAGAGTGCTTGCCTAGCAAGCACAAGGCCCTGAGTTCAGTCCCTGGCACAAAAAAAAAAAAAAAGCCTAAAATATTGCTTTCTAGTTCTGTATATTAAAATAAACAAAAAACCTAAGACGCCAAAACAATGATCAAATCAACAGAAATGAGAACGTCTCTAGCACCCTGACTATGGTCTCTATGTATTATTTTTCTCTGAGAAGGAACCATGGCTACTTGAAGAAATGTCAGATTCCATGTCTGTGGCAGAAAATATACAAAATGAACTGGAAGCATCTTATACTGGAAATTAAAAACAACTATCCAATATTACTGTAGGAGCCAAGCTGCAGTATGGGATAGTTTGAGCATTGAAAAGAACTGTAACTTCACTGGACTGAAAGACATCGTACATATTCGTGAATTCATAAAGATACACAAAGTAACAAAACCAACCAAATTCTTTGATCAGTTTTGGAGAGTGCTAAGAAATTACCTCATTATTCTGAATGCTGCTAAATAAAAGCAAGAAGGCACTTATGCATTTCCTGTATAAGCCATATCCCAGAGTAACTGAAGAGTTGATGGGGAAATGTTGTCCTTTATAGAAAAATTCCAGCTAGCAGATTTATAAAGGATGGTGGAATTAGAATGAAATTTCAGAAATCACAAATACTAGATTTAAAATGAAATAATAGTTCTAGGTCAAATCTAATAGTCCTTTCTGGGGTGGTAGGAAGGATCTATATTTACATTGTTCTATACTGTAGTCACTGTACTTATTGAGCACTTGAAATGTGGTTAGTATGACTGAGGAATGGAATTTGAAAATGTACTTAATCTTTTTGTCGGTTTGTTTTGTAGTTTTAGTGATTAAACACAGGTCCTTCACACTGAGCTACATCCCTAATCCTTATTTTATGGTTTTTTATTTTGAGAAAGGATCTCATTAAGTCACTAAATTGCCCATGCTGGTCTAGGAAGCTGCGGTCATCCTGCCTCAGTCTCCTAGAGTGCCAGGATTGCAGGCGTGCACCAATATGACCAGCAATCTTCCGTAACTAAACTTTAAATAACCACATGGACATATGACAGATTTTTATTGTATTAGGACATGCTTACCTTTGGCTGCTAAAACCATTAGTTGAAAGATTGGAGGGAAAGTTTCTAATGGATCGATCAAAATGACTACCACTGAAATTACTGATAGATTTTAGGGGCTGGGGATTTAGTTCAGTGGTTAGAGTGCTTGCCTTGCAAGCACAAGGCTCGGAGTTCGATCCCCAGCAGCCCCCCCGCAAAAAAAGAAATTACTGATAGATTTTAAAATCACAAAAAGAGATGCAAACAGATATTATTTCTTCATAACAGCTGACTGGAGTTAATGAATAAATACATTCAGCCCAATCCGCAGCCCAAGCCGGCTTCCACAGGTCTGTATCTGTAGACTCAACCAAATGCAAATAAAAAATATTCAGAAAAAATGGTGTCTGTATGGAACACACAGACTTTTTTCTTATTATTTCCTAAACCAGGGATCCCCAGCCTCCAGCCAAAGATGGTGTGCAGCCTGTTGGGAATGGGGCAACACAGCAAAAGGCGAAGGCGGGAGAGCAGAGCGAAGCTTCATCTTATTTACAGCGCTCCCCAGTGCTCGCTTTACATCAGCTGTGGCACCAGTTTCTCACAGGAATGAGAACCCTACTGTGAACTGAGAGGTCTAGTTTTCATACTCCTTGGACTCATCCCCAAACCACTCCCGCCTCAGTGGAAAAATTGACTTCCACAAAACTGGTCCCTGGTGTCAAAAACGTTGGAGACTGTGGTCCTAAATGATATAGTACAGTACAACTACTTAAATAGTATTTACATTGCATTAGGTGTTATACATAATCTAAAAACGACTTAAAATATATGGGAGGAAGTGTGTGGGTTACATGTTAACTTATTTTATTTTATTTTTCAGGTTGAAGACTTTTACTTATTCACATATTTCACAGGAAAAGGAATGCAGCAAATAGGTCAGGGTTGTATGAAAAGACCCATGTTTGTACATGTCCCTGTGGTATTTGTGCATTTGCATGTCCCCTTCTCTCCTGCCCACCCTGCAGGGCTGGGGATGGAACCCAGAGCCTTGAGCATGCTAGGCCAGGGCTCTGGCATTCAGCTACATGGCAGCCCTCCTTTGCACTTTGCACTAGTGGAGCCAGCACAGGTGCAGGAGCATTCAGCAGTATAGGACTAATTGGGGTCTGTTTGGAGCCAAGGCGAGGTTAGAGATGCAAAGCAAGAGGTGAAGAGGCAGTCAGGCTGGTGGAAGGCATGTTCTACACTGTTTTATATAAGGGATTTGAGTGTTGGTGGACTTTAGCATCTAGGGGGCCTGGGAACCAATCCCCTACTGATACTGGGGACGACTGTACCGCAAATATTCCAGGCTCTGCTCCTGTGCCACACCCTTTCCAGAGTGTTCCCCATGGAATTAAGCTCTGACAGCTCACAACATTACCTGGCTTGGTATTGCACCCTGTGCTGACTACCTTCCACTCCCCTGTTGCTCTTCCTCTCTCCTTTATCTGCTTCCTGGGATCATGTCCCACAGTAATCCCTGCCTCAGAGCCTTCTTACGGGGCACTGTAAACTAACATAAAATTTTCAAACTTCCATGCAACATCAGACCTAGTTTGAGCCCTGGCAACCCTGTGAGAACTTTCTATGTGAGAATAAGCTACAGCTTTCCTTGAAATGCATATGAAAGACAGGGCCTGGTGGCTGAGGGCCCAGACCTGGCCATAGGCACAGACTTCAAAGCTGCCCAAGCCCAGGCCTCTGGCTCTTGGATCTCCTGCAGGGCTGCCTTCTTTCTGTCCTCTTTGAACCTTGTCCACAATCAATGTCCTTTGCCCCGGCTTGCAGGGGTTCACAGCTAAACCCTCCCTGTCCTTTGAGCCATTTTTTATATGCTGATCTGGCTTCAGCTTGTTTAGCCTGGTAAACACTGCAGATCTGAGTCACACCTCTAGTCAGAGCCCAGGCTTTGGGTCAGCTAGCTCTGCACACGGTGTTACCTGCAACCCTCCCCCACCGAGGGGCTAGTGCCCCAGTCACCACACAAGTGAAGGTGAAAACCACTTTGCTGTGATGAGAGTCACATCGCTGCCAGTGACTCCTCAGATACTAGGAGTTGATGCCAGTGACTGGCAGCAACATGAGATGGGGACCTCTGTATAAGCAAGCCTTGATCTCAACCTCAGGGGCAGCCTTGGGTTAATACTAGAAATAGTGCTTGCAGTGACACCAGCACAATGGGTTTTGTTGGGCGTGATCCTGGAGAGGGGATGGCATTTTTGTGAGACAAGGCAGGAAATGAGGAAATGCACATTTCCCACATGGCTGCCATGTTGTCTCTAGGTAATACCTCTTGCTGGGGCCGTGGGCTGTGGAGAGGGATTTCCAAGCTATCGTTACCTGTGTTAGCCATCTTTTGCTGTGAGACAGATTAAAATGTAATTACTACAACAATTAATTGTCCTCACTGTTTCTGTGGGTCAGGAATTCACGGGCAGTTTGGCTAAGTGATCTGTGCTTGAGGGCTCTCATGGGTTGCATTCAAGATGTTGACTGGGGATGCACTCATCTGAAGGCTGATCTACTTCCAAGTTGGCTTCCACACCTTCGGCAAGTCTGTTCTGACTTTCTTGGTGAAAGGCCTCCATTCTTCCCCATTTGGGCCTCTCCGCAGGCTGTTTCAGGGTCCTCACACACAGTGGCTGGCTTCCCACAAAGAAAGTGAGGGGGGTAGAGAAGAGAAGGAGAGAGAAGAAGTTATCCCTTGTATGATCTTACCTCAGAGGTCACAGAGCATGATTCTACCACGTTATATTTGTTTGTTTGTTTGTTTTTTGCTGCTGGGGACCAAACTGAGGGCCTTGTGATTATGAGGCAAGCACTCTAACCACTGAGCTAAATCCCCAGCCCCACTACCACATTATGTTTGTGAGCAGAGCCACTAAGTCTGGCTTATATTATAAAGGAGGGAATTAACTCTGATTTTTTTTTTTTTTTTTTTTTTTTAGTTTTTTGAGTCAGGGTCTGGCTGGGTAGTCCAGGCTGGTCTTGAATTTACTATGTAGTCCAGGCTGACCTTATATTTGTGGCAATCCTCCTGCTTCAGCCTCCAGAATGCTGGGATTATAGGCAGGAAATACCATGCCTGGCTAAACTCCAATTTTAAAGAGCCTGTCAAAGAATCTGTGAACACTTTTTTTTTTAAATGTACTATTTCTCTGGGCATCATGGGACATACCTGTAATCCCCACACTGTAAGAGGTTGAAGCTGAGGCAGGAGAATCACAAATTCAAGCCCAGCCTGAACAACTAATTTAGCCACTTAATAAGTAAGACTCTATCTAAAACAAACAAACAAACAAACCCCCCCCCACACAAAAACTATAGCTAACTGTAACTTGGACTATGAGGCCTTTTCCAGCACATACCTGTACTTGGGAGGCTCAGGACGACCAGTGTGTGCAAATTAGTGAGACCCTGTCTCAAAATAAAATAAAAAGGGCTGGGGATGTAGCTAAGTGGTAGAGCCCTTTGTCTAGCGTGGTTAAGGCTCTGGATTCAATCTCTAGTACTGGGAAATAAAAAAGGTCTTTCTTCAGCTTCTATTTCTGACCCACTTGCTCCATTTTTCTATTGTCTCTTATGTAATCAGTAAGATAGAATCCATTGTTGCGGATATAAACTCATGTACCACATAACAGCTCACATATATGATGGTGGTCTCATAAGATTAGTTTGTCTGGTGATGTCATAGCCATCCGCATTTGTGTAAGTAGACTCTGCAGTGTTTGCACAATGATGAAATCGCCTAACAACATGTTTCTGAGTGTATCCTGTGATTAAGCAATGCATGTCTGTAGTATGGTTAACTCCTATTTGTTTACTTAATAATTAGGACACTTATCTGCGCTTAGTAGGAGGAAATCCAGTGGGTTCCTTTTGAGTTCTTTTCTACCAAACTATTTGGGAAACCTGAGGCTTATTCCATCCAAAGGAGCCCACAGGCTTCCAAACAACTCAGTCAAGCCAGGATTGTGCAATTAATTTGTGAAAAGTAAGATGTGTCAAGGGGACACTGACTGAGAAGCCTGCTGCCTCTTGTCTGCTGGAGACGGTGTAGATGCCAGGTGTGGCAACTGTGAAACGCATCACTCAGATCTCCTGCTGCGGGGAGCGTAATTGACTGGCACCTCAGGTGCTGCCCCTCTGGGTCTGCCAGTGCATTTGTGGTAATGCAGGCTGATTTCTGAGAGATACAGCCCACCACAACTGGTAACACGGGCTCCAGGGCTCCCCACTGGTGGCAGGAACCTATCTTGGGACTACACTGAAGTCCTTCACTCTTTTAGCTTTTTTTTTTTGGTGCTGGGGATCAAACTCAGGGCCTTGTGCTTGCAAGGCAAGCACTCTAACCACTAAGCTAAATCCCCAGCTCCAGTCTGACACTCTTTTAAGCCAATCTTTCCTTCATAGCTGTCAAATTTTTATTCCATTCTGAATTTTTTCCTTGTCTCTTCTGGCTTCACAGACGTTTCCCCCAATAAATCTCTTGCATGTCTAATTCTGTTTTGGCATCTGTTTCTCAGTAGACCTCTCAGGCACACACAGTGCTGGAACTGGTTCCCACTGGCTTGGGAGAGCAGAGCCTGTGTCTCTCCTCCCAATTCTGCATTCAGTGGCATGTTGGTAGCTTGAAATAGGTCATGGTGAGACTGTTTACCTATAAAAATCAAATAATGCTTCACAAGAGGGTTTTCTTCTCCTAGTGAGCTGGTTGTTCAACAGTTATCAGCATATCTCTGATATACACCCAACAGAAATGTGTATGTATGCTTATCCAGAGACATGTACATATTAGATTCCCAGATTGTTCACAGCATCATTATTCCCAATAGCCTCAAACTGGAAACTGCCCACATGTCCACCAGCAGTGGGCTAGATCAAGAGTTTGCTATGCCATATTGTGTATGTATATTTACATGATAGATTATAGTAATGAAAATTAATGACCGACTGTATACAAAAGTATAGATGAATCTCACAAATGTAATGCCAAGAGGACAAAGTCAGACACAAAAGAATCCATACTGTAGGATTTCATTTATATAAAATTTAGAAACTGGTAAAATAAGTCTATTGTGTAAGAAGTCAGTGGAATGGTTCCCTTATGGAGATAGTGACAGGGAGGGGAAAAGAGAGATCCTGAGAATGTCCTATTTCTTAATCTGGATGGATATACTTACTTTGTGAATGTTCACTGGGCTATATATTTATGATTTCTTCACCTTCCTGTATCTATGTTATACTTTAGCAGAGAGTTAAAAAAAAAAAAAAGCCAGGTATGGTGGCACATGCCTGTGATCCCAGCACTTTGGGAGACTAAGGCAGGAAGATCACAAGTTTGAGCCCAGCCCCAGCAAATTAGTGAGGCCTTGTCTTAAAATAAAAAAGGACTTGGGATATGGCTCAGTGTAGAGGCCCTGAGTTCAATCCCCAGTGCAGGAAAAAAAAAAAAGAAAAAAAGAATTAAAAAGTATACTGTAGGTTATCTGCAGTTATGAGAAATTCTAGGGGGCTTTTGTTGAAAAGGATGATTTCAATTTGGGTATTTCTAATTTCAAGTCCTTCTTCATGGCCATGTCTTATCAAGGATATTTTTCTTTTACAATAGCTATATACAGGTGAAACTGTTCTTTATTGTAGACATTTAGGTATGGGGGTTGGGTCCAGCTTATCCAACAGAAATTTCAAGTCTTTTGACTTTAAACTGAGCTCAATGATAGGTTGTAACCCTTGAGATGAAATAAAAGCTACTTCTGTATTTGTGGGTCTTATCTGGGCAGGCCACTGGGAGGTGTGCCAACAGCTCAAGGGACTAACAGTGTGCGCTCAGATCAAGGACTCTTAAGGGTTAGGAGGCTTCCAAGGATTATTTGGGATTTTATGCTTGTAAACTGACCCATCCCTTGCATGGGATACCTGATGGAGCTTCCAATGGAGTGTTATTCCTACCTAGAACCCTCCAAACTTTCAGGATCAACGTCTTTCACAGGTAACACAGCACCTTACCTGTTAGGTGAGATCTGACATCTGTAATCAGAAAATTGGTTGGTGTTATGTAAAGTATAAGGAGATATTTGACATATTAAAATACGCTGATGTTTCACATAGTATAGGATGGGGTCTGGTGATGCCTGGGGAAGGTCAGATGCAGATCAGATCTAACCAGGGCAGCATTCAATCCTGGTATGTAGTAGATAAGAGGTAGGAGTAGGGTGTGGCTTGAGTTGGCTGGGAAAAAGGGTGTGACCTAAGGGAGTGGCCTAGCCTGGGGCGTGAAATCCAAATGTCCTCTTCGCACAGGATTGGGAAACTCAGGAGAACTGGTGTGAGATAAATAGAGAACTGGGACAAGATAAATAGAAAGGATACCACAAGGTTGGGCTCTTGCTCTCCTGCTCCCTAACCCCATGCTGTATCTTCTCCAGCTCTGTCCTTAGCTTGCTCTCTAGCCCCCTCCCCCTTTTGGCTCCCTAACTGCCCAGCTGCTATTTCATTCACGTGGTGGAGCCAGTTTCTTTTTTTTCTTTCTTTTTGCTATTTAAATAAACCTTATCACTGGACTCAAATTGTCGGTTCAATTCTTTGTCTGCGATGAAAAAGAACCTGGAAACTTAGTCCACAGCCGGCTCCTGACCAATATCAGATATACAACAAATATGCTATTGATACTCCTTCCAAATTTTCTTTACTAGATCCTTCTTACTGCTGTGATTGTTGGTTGATAAATGAAACACGTACCACAAGCTGCTCCTTTACTTCAAGGTAGATTTAACTTTGGTACAATTCACGCTTTAGGGCTTTCCAAGGGATCAGGCTGACGCTTAATTCCAGATAAGGCCAGATCCTTGCTCAGCTCCCTTTCCTGCTGTATTTTTCTTCCTTTGCTATGTTTGTTCTGAAAATACTCTCCTAACAAATTATGCCTTCAGATTCTGCTTCAGGCTCTGCTTCTAGGGAAATTCCCTAGTCCATTTTCTGCTGCTATAACAAAATACCTGAGATGGAGAAATTGATAAGGAAAAATTACAATTCTGAAGACTAGAAAGTCTAAGAGCATCATACCAGCAAGCACTTCATGCTGCTTCAACTCATAGTAGAAATTAGAAGGCAAGTAGGTGCACGCAGAAGAAAATCAAGAGAGAGTCAAAGAAGCCAAACTCATATAACAACCTGCACACCTGGTAGCCAGTCTAGTCCTAGGAGAATGAGAATTTAGGTGACAAAGGCATTAATCTATGCGTGTGGGCTCAGCACCTAAGACCCAAACATCTTCCGCTGGGTCCCACCTCGCAACATTGCCACACTAGTAGTCAAGTATTAACATGAGTTTTGGTGGGATGAACCATATTGACACCATTGCAGTGACCTAAAATAGTGCATGAGTGAAAGCCAAAAGTTATAAAATCCATCCATGTCCATAACTTTGAGACAATTCAACAAAGATACAGAAAGTGATGATATGAAATCAGAGAGAGGAAAAGGACCATACAGAGTGTTGCTTCTCTTGAGTGAAACGCCACCGCCAGGCAGAGGCAAACCATCTAAGTGGATGCAAACGCCCTTTAACAGGCAGTTGGTGAGGACTTCATTATTTAGAGACTGGATTTTGGACTATACCAGACCAAAGCCTGCTGTGTTTTGTTTTGTTGTTCCATTGGCATTAGAGTTTCTGGGACCTAGAAATGGCCACCGTGATAAGGACTAGTAGAGAAAAAGGTGACATGGAATTTCAGGAAGAATGGTCACAGAATCTTGGTGATAAGGCATGTGGAATAAAACAGATGTGCTTCCAGAGTTATGGTGACCCTTCCATGACGTATGACTGGACAATATTAACAGAACCCAATGTGTATGCTATGTAGATGACTAGTTACATATATTATTTATATATGATTATACTGTCCTTTGTAATCAATTCTTTTTTTTTTTTTTGGTGGTGCTGGGGATCGAACTCAGGGCCTTGTGCTTGCGGGGCAAGCACACTAACCACTGAGCTAAATCCTCAGCCCCCGTAATCAATTCTTAATCAGTAACATACTAAACTTCTTTTTGTCTTGTTAGGCACAAGTTACAGATATTCTAGTAATCTATTGTGTAACAAACTATCTTAAAATAGTGGTTTAAATAAGTACACTCACTTATTTTGCTCATGTATCTGTAACTTGGGGAGTTTTCAGCAGGGATGACACTCTCCCTGCTTCGTGATTGTCTGAGGCCTCCACTGGGAAGGCTTGCATGGAGGGGGGCTGGAAAAGCTGGGGGCTGCTTTCCTTTCAGTACGGCAATCTCAGAGTAGTGAAACTTCTTTTATAGTAACTGGCTTTCCCCAGAGCAAGTATTCTGAGATGCTTAAGAGGAAAATACGAGACTTTCATGACCTAGCCTTAAAAGTCCGAGCATGTCACTTCCACCATGGTCCGTTGGTCAGGCAAATCACTAAGGCCAGCCCAGATTCAAGGAGTGGGGGATCAGGTCCCCTTTTGCATGGAAGTAATGTAGAGACTGTGCAGCAGCCTCTTTAGTCTACCACACAGAGATAGAAAATATAGGGAACTTTTTTTTTTTTACAGCACTAATGGTTAGCACTACTTTCACAGGTAACGCTTTGTTCATTTGTTTTGTTAAGAGCAAGATAACCCGAGTATGTCTGGAGACTAGGAAAAAGAGCCAGAAAAGGAAGTACATTAACACATTCCTGCTGGCTTGAAGAGCCAGGGGTACAAGCATGACTGTGAGGACTGTTGGCAGCTCAGAGGGACCCAACAGCAAGACATAACGAATTACAGCCCTATCGTGAACATGTTAAAGAAGTAAGGAAGATAATATTGCTGCTGCAAAGTTCTTGGGTTTCAGAGAGCAGCCATATCTAGTACTGTGCAGGGATTGCTGTCTTGTGGGTACAAATCCTTTCCATTGTCCCTACATGTGACAACATGTAAAATCATATGAAACTTCACAGCCTGGGCTCAGATTTGCAGTGGGGAGGGAAGGAAAGGGCTGGTTCCACTTCTGGCCTGGAAGAGCAGAGGGAACAGTGTCTCCAACAGCTGGGTATCATTTGTGTTAGCTGCTCCTGTCTAACTAGAGCCCAAGGACTGGTAGGTGCCCAAGAAATATTCCTCACAGCACAAGAATCAGGTGAGACAATGTTGGTTATGTGTTGCTGCTGAGTAACAAAGTTGTCTAAAACGTAGAGACTTAAAACAATAGCGAGTTTATCATTTCTCGAGATTTTGTATAAGGCATAGTAGGAAAGATTTGTCTCCATTCTAGGTAACGTGAACAACATAGGTGGCTTCCATGAAACCTCAGTTAGGATACATCCACCAGTTTCAGACACCCACGACTTTCCCTCTCCATTCGATCTCCATATAAGGTTTCTTCTCAGCAATGTGAAGGAGAGCAGCTTGGGACTACCAAAAGCTCAGAATCAAGGTTGCCAGATCTTTTTAAAAATCTCAGATTTGAAACTGACTACTGTGGTTTCTACCACATTCTTCTATCATTCTTCTATTGGTTACATACACTCCCAGTCCCAGTTCAGATTCTCAGGATGAGGATCATATGAACGAAGTTATATCGTTGGGAGTCATGTTTCAATGGAGGCACTGAAATTGAACAAGAAAAGCTCTGGGACCCGAATTGTGCAGGCTGAAGGTGTTCCAATTCCTAATTCTAGACCTTCTCTTCAGAAAATATGGTTCGAGGGCAAATAGTGGGGAGCAAGGTAATCCCAAAAATTGACCCACAGAATTGAAGGTGGAGGGTACGTCTGATCTGCAACAAGATCAGCCTAGCCGCGTGTGTCTTCAGTCTGCTAGGCATTTACTGATATGCCAGGTTCTTAAAATAGGCGTTATTTCTTCACCCTATTTCAGGGGCTAGAATGCAGCATTCCTGTGGGGTCGCCTTTGGCCCCACACCACGATGCAATCTTTAGGCCTTTTCTGCGCAGCAGCTATGTTGGGACTGGTGGGTCTGGGGTGCCCAGGAGGACACTATTCAACGCGGCCGGCTTGGCTAGCACAGCAGCCGACTCCCTGGAGACCAGCTGAAGGCGAGCACTCTGGCGACGGCTACCTCGCAGCCGCTGTTCAGCGCGAAAACTAACGCGCTAAGCTTCCTTGGCAGCGAAGCGAGAGTGGCAACAAATCACGGACGCAAATCTCGCCTCCAGCTTGAACGACGGAGAACCCCGGTCTGTGCGCCCCGCCCACGCAGCGTGCCGGCCCCGCCCACAGCGCAGCTCTGGCCCCGCCCCCAGGATTGGCCGCACGGGCCACCGTCCGCACAGCCCCGCCCCGCACGGCCAGGCGAAGCGGAGCCGGCCGTGCGGTGTGTGTGTATGTGTTCGCGGGGCCCGGTCTCAGCCCCGGGAAGATGGTGGCGGCGGCGGCGGCGACTGAGGCGAGGCTGAGGAGGAGGAGGGCGGCGAAGACGGCAGAGCCCGCGGGCAGGAAGGGCGGGCGGCACCGGGACTGGGACGTGACTGGGGCTGGGAGGCCGGGGCTGGGGGCCGGGCTGCGTCTCCCGCGGCTGCTGTCGCCGTCGCTGCCACCGCGGCGGCTTCTGCTGCTGCTCCCGCCGCTGCTCCTGCTGCTGCCCTGGGAGGCCGAGGCCGCGGCGGCGGCGGCGGCGGTGTCGGGCTCAGCCGCAACTGAGGCGAAGGAATGTGACCGGCCCTGTGTCAACGGCGGCCGCTGCAATCCTGGTACCGGCCTGTGCGTCTGTCCCACCGGCTGGGTGGGCGAGCAATGCCAGCACTGCGGGGGCCGCTTCAGGTGAGTAGGGGGTGATGTTGGAGGGTCGGGCCCAGCTGGAGGATGGGGCTGAGGGGCGCTCGAGACCTCTCCAGGACAGAGGCGAAGGCTGGATCAAAAGTGGGGAGGGTAGGGCGGCCCCGGTGTGTTTGATGGCCATTTGCTTCCGGAGAGATCTCATCGTCTCTGGCCTGGGGTCTTCCTCTGGTGAAAGGTGAAAAAGTGCGAGGCAGCAGTGAGAACACCCAAAGGTATTTGAGGATTGCGGGCTAGACTGGAAGAATGCTCAGGGTGTCAATATCTAAGCCAGTCTCCGAAACTGGGCCTATTTCTGATAAATGAGGTTATCAAGGAAAAGGTGAGTGAGACAGTTTTTAAACACTTGCCTTTAAGATCCCTCTTTGCCCTAGTGCTTGGTGTGTTCCCCTGACTGTGAAGACCAGGGCCCTGGAAGTGATTTGTTGACTGGAGACAGAAGGAAGAGGGTAGTACTGTGAGATTTTTATGGATAGAAGAATCAGTGGTTGGCGAAAGGGAAGTAAAGAAGCTAGCCTTTGAAGCTCACTGTTAGTGGCATAGTCAAACAGAGGCTGTCATGGAGAGGGAATGGAAGGAGATTCCTGTTTTCCCTGATTTCTGGGCAGAATAGAGTTTTGAGGTGGCTTGGTTTGGGGTAATACCTTTTGGAGAGATAACTTATTAGTAGTTATCTATTGTTGTTTCAGTTGTGCAAGGATTTCTGGATCATACAAATAGATTAGCCAGACTTTGGCCTTGTCCACAGGAGTTTGGAATACAGCAAGAGGATAATATATACACAAAAACCCTAGTCATGAGAACTACAGGCATCCATGTGTTTGGCAGGTATTTACCGAGTATCTTCAACATCTGATGCGAGCAGTGAGGAAATATGGTGGACAAGACAGAGAGGGTCCCTGCTCTCACGGATTTTATGTCCTAGTGGGGATGACAGACAGTTAACAAGTAAATGAGTGAAAAAGATGAACAAGAAAATTTCGGATAGTGGTAAATGTTGTCAGTAAAATAAAACAGGGTGATCTGATAAAGAATTATAACCATCCAGTGACTTTTAGAAGAAGCCACTCATTTGACGTGTCATTTGATCTGAGACCTGAATGAGGCCCTGGAGGACCTGTGGCTATTGAGGGATAGAGAGGCGACTATCTGGGGATACAAGGATGACTTGGAGGGGAAAGTAACATTAGATTCGAACATTTGAAGGTAAGTAGGTTTTGGAAACGTGGAACTGGGGGAAAAATCCCAGATGGCAAAAGGATCCAAAGTTGTGGAAATCAGAAAGTACAGTTTTAACTGGTGTCTGTGTAGAAGAGAGCTGTAAGGGAGAGGTTTGGAATGGTAGAAGTATATACTTAGGTAATGTCTGTTCTTCTAGGGAACTCAGAGAACATTGAGCTCTTAGTTTTCTGGATGGAGAAACTAAGTGATTTTAGGAACAGTATGTAATGGGCTGGTCTTGTAATTTAGGATGTTCTGATTTATGAATTTAATTTTGCTAGCAGGGTCTTGACTTATTTTGGAATGGAGGTAAGGTTAGTCACTGAGTAAAGGACTTGAGATAGTATTGGTACCTGAGTGGTGGGGTGTTGAGAGGGACATCATACATAGAGGTTGGTGAATGAGTGGAATCATGACAGGCTGGAGAGAGTGTCAGATTGCTGGAGCAGAGAGAACGAAGGGGAGCGTGGCAAGATCGGAGAGGTGCCAGCCAGGCCAAACATTTGCCAGCATTTTGACCTTTAGTCCATGAGTGGTGGAGTGGCACACTTCACTCTTGTTTTCATGACATTGTAGGCTTTTAGATTGGAGCCGGAACAGAAATGGCCTTGAAGATGAGGCCAGAACATTTTCAGTTTGAAGCACTTCCAAGATCAAGTGAATGATTGGGTCCCAGGAGAGTCCTTCAGGTTCTGAAAATCTGGGACACCATGGTAGGCAATGGTATCCACAAGGTGGGAAGGGGCATTCATAGCAAGATCAGTCTATCTGTAATGTTCAGAGTAGGCAGACTCACTTTGGGCATGAAAGATGGTGGGCAGCTAGGTGGAATCTGTTGGTGTGGGTCAGGGCAGTGGTAATGAGAGCCTGAGAGAAACAGTGGGACCAGAGACAGGCATAAATGCTGCATGGTGTTGTAGTGGTAAAATGGACAGGTATTCCTTTGAAACTGATTTGTTCTTTGGAAGAGAGAGTGCTATGGTGAGGGAAAGAAAACTGGATCCACTTTGCTTATTGAGTGGTACCACTAACATGCAGGGAAATAGGGAGATGAGCTGAGACAAGTTTAATTTTGTACACACTGAGTTTCAGGTACTCTCAGGATATGCACCTGGCTCATTTAAATGTTAGAGTCATCTACCTATGAGGGGGATTGCCAGTGAGGATACAGTTCTGAGCATCCATGTGGACAATCAAGAGAATTAGAGAAGAGTCACTTGTAATGGAGGAACTGACACTCCAGACATCGATTGTCTCAAATGGTGTCATGTGCAAGTGAAGGGACACCCTTGACTATTATGGGTACTCCCTATGAGTTGGTACTAGCTGATGTCAGTGCTCAAGTAATTATGACTAGTACTGATGATACCATTATATTAAGTGGCTTCTGGAATTTGCCTTTTTAAAAAATGAAAACAGGAGGAAGTTATGTCTCTGGCCTTTTTTTTTTCCCTCCAGTACTGGGGATTGGATCCAAGGAATTGTGCATGCTAGGTGAGTGAACTGCCACTAAGCTGCATCCCTATCCCTTTTAAAAGTTTAGACAGGGTCTTCCTGAGTTAACTAGGCTGGCTTTGAACTTGTGATCCTCTTGCCTTAGCCTCCTAATTAATAGGCGTATACTATACCATCATGCATGGCTCTAGTCTTTATAAAGACTCAGATGAAGAGCGCGCGCCGCCCCCCCCCCCCCC
>PVJO010011353.1:0-60106 GCA_004026905.1 Hystrix cristata | reverse complement strand
CACCCAGCCATAGCAGTGTCCCCGGGGGAATCCACTAGACATGGACTTCTCAGCTGTCACCCAAGAATCAGAAACCACAGCAGTGGCGCCCGGCTGTGTATGTTTCCCAAACCCCCCAGGAGGCTCTGAGACGTGCTGGAGAGTGAGGATAGCCAGGCCGGAATACAGAGGTGGGAGGGGGCACTTGCAGAAAGGGTCGAGCAACTGCACCCTTTGAAAGTCAAGGGCCAGATCGTGACAATGAGCGAAGTAGTTCATCTCAGTTTTCCATCACTGGAACTCCAAGAGTTACCACGTCACCAACGCACAGTAAGTGCTCAATATTTTATTACTGAAGAAATAAATGAATACAAATACAAATACTGAACTTCTATCCTTAATGAGCTTATACTAGTTACTGGGCAGAGAGAGGGAAGACAAACAGCAGCTAACAATTCGAAACGGAGGTGGGAGAGATTTTTTTAAATAGAAAAATAGAGACTGTTAGAGGCATATGTACTGACATCATCAAGAAATGAGAGATGAAGATGCTTTGCAGCAAGAAAGGTCAGAAAAACTAAAAAGCAGGCAGAAAAGCAAAATAAGCACAAAGGTTTCTGCTTTTAGTTTTGGGGCAAACAGCGCATTCATTAACCCCTCTAGAGAATTATTACATTCATGGGACAGAATAATAACTATCACTCACTTCTCATTGCCAAGCAAACAAGAAATGTAATATTGATTCAGACTATCTAAAATACAAAAGTAAGAGTCTCTACTCAAATGGAAAAATCCTCAGCTTATGGAAAATTCCACTAGCCGACAAGCTTTGTTTCCCGGGGCACTTTAGCCATCCAAGTTTTTTGACTGCATTGCTACTATTCCTACCACTAAAGAGTTCTCACAACATGTAGTAGGTAACACTGCTGCAAACGCAGTCCACGTAGAAGCCACTGGACGGCCTCTTGTGAACACCTCCCGCAGCTGAGAAATCCAGACTGGCCCAGCACCTCAGCTGTCCGGAAGTGCAGCAGGGCGTGAGTCATTCTGAGATGCTGACCTCTCTAACAAAATGCTCCTTAACAGAGTGGATTTTTATACTCCTCTTCCCCTCCTTCCTTCCCTTCCCGTAGTTTGTAAATTCCTGGGAGGAAAGCACCACCAGGATTTCTTTAAGTCGTCTCTACCCACAGACCACAGAGAGCCTGGTCGATCCAGGTAAGACGTGGGTGCACCACCCAGGGAGACTCGTACTTCCTCAGATTGCATCCAGGAAGAAAGCTCCTGAATATCTAATTCAAAACCTTTTTTCTTCATGAGGCCATTTTTGGCTCACTGCGTTTAGAAATCCCCTCAGTGAACAAAAGAAGAACAAAAGTTCATTGTGGATGTGGCTGCTGTTCTCAATTGATTTTACTTCTTTGCCTACATTTCTAAATCTTCAGTGTTTATCTTACTATTTTTTCTATCACTGTTCTGTCCTCAACAGTCAATGTTTTATTAAGAACTCACTTCTTGTTTTCAGGGGAATACAGTAGTAAAGAAACAATTCTGGGAAGTGACTCCTTGGGGTGTGTTTAACACACACACACACACACACACACACACACACACACACACGGTATTACAAAACAGATTTGGACTTGAGCCAGCAACGCTATCTATATATGGACTGAGCTTCCTAGAAAGATAGAATATTTTCTGCCTCCAAGAAGTAAGAAGACGTCCGGTCGTACTGAAGCAACAGATGAGCATTGACCGGAAGTCCCTCTAGGTTTCTCCTTGAAGAACTGCTACAGTGTTCTGTGCTTCCACAAGAGTCCAAGTGTGCGTGTAGATTCAGGAAGGAGCTAGAAGGAAAGAGGGGAGCACAGCAGTTTCTCTGGGCCTCGCTGGTGCCGAAGGTGCCCTGGGAGCATCCACAGAACCCAACGGGGGCAGCACAGCAGGAGCATCACTACTGCAAACATTCATTCAGCACCTACGAGGTACTATAGGAAAACACAGCGTGTATTTCAATTATTCAGAATGATTACAGGAAAAGACACGTTGCCATGAATCCCCCTCAAAATGTTCCTTGTTTCAAACACACTTATCCCATCCTGCTTGCCACTCGGGGGAGCCGTTCTGGAAGTCCTTTTCTGTGTGTCTTTAGTTGGGCTGGCATGACCTCCTCAATGTCCTGAGTCCACTCAAAATGTTCACCTCCTGTGATCATTCTGACCTTGGGGAAGAGCCAGAAGTCACACGGTGCCTGATCTGGTGACTGAGGTGGATAAGGACACACTGTATTGTTTTTATGAGCCGACCTTTCTACTGGACAGCATCGGCAGCAGAATTTTCCATATTTCTGATCGCGTCTCATACGGACTTGAAAGTGGATTTCCCCAACTGCTTCAGAAAGTAGCAAGAACAACAGGATAAGTGTTTTCAAAGCACGGGGGAGTATTCTGAGAAAGATTTGTGGCTGTGTGTATTTTACTGTAATAAATTTTTTCAATTTAAATATTCACCTTATTTTTTGATCACCCCTTGCACAAATGTGCCGTGCACTGTGTGTGCTATTCCAGTCGGCATCAGGACACACTCAACTACTCTCGAGTCCACGTAACTGAGGAGAGAATCAAGGCCTGAGGAAGTCAGGCCCCTGGTGATCACCAACCCGAAAGGAAGACACACGAGACTCCAACGCAGGCCGTCTGGCTCCATGACGCAGCACCCCGAAGAGGCTGTAATCAATCTTCACTCCTCACATTTAAAGTATTTTATATGCTAAAAAGGGAGCGAGAGCTCTTCATCTTCTGTGGCCAGGGAGTTCTGGTGGAATGACAAAGTAGGGCCAGGAGTCGAGGGGATGGAGAGGGGGCAGGACGCGCCTGCCCTCACCCAGCGGGCACAGCAGAGCCTCCTGGTCCTCGCGCACTTGGCCTCCTGCCCACACGCCAGCTCGCAGCCACAGTCCCTGCGCAGGTGTGTCACCGCGCGCGAATGTCCCGCCTGCTCGGCAGCTGCTCGGGCCCCACGCACACTCTACTACAGCTACCAGCTCTCCAGGTGGGGAAAGGGGGACCGGGAGAAAAAAGGGAAATTAAGAATGAAACGTGATATTCGGGCTGTGAACCCAACAGATACTTTCGATGCATTCTTTCCTTGCACGCCAAAGGCCAGGGGCCCTCAAACCCCAGTGACAGCAATAACAGACCCTCACTTTACTGATGAGAAATTTGAGGCTTGAGCATACGAGTCCGTGCTCTCCTCACTGTCTTCCCTCCCCGCTGAGCTCCTAACTGTCGAGCACAATTTATAAGAGTTAAATTTTGGAAACAGGCTCTGGGGATTTAGCTCAGCGATTAGAGTGCTTGCCTCGCAAGTACAAAAAAAAAAATTTTGGAAACAGCCCATATGCCCATCAACAGATGAATGGATAAAGAAAATGTGGTTTTATGCACAATAGAGTACTATGCTGCCACAGAAAAGGATAAACTTGAGTCGTTTGTAGGAAAACGGATGTACCTCAAGACCATACTCTTAAGGGAAATAAACTGGATACATAAATTTAAATATTGTATTGTTTCTCTTGTGTGAGAAACTCAAGGGGTAAATGAGGAGCATAAGGGAGGATAGCTACTGGGAAGTAGGAAGAAAATGTTCAAAAGGCAGGGGAAACGGCAGGGGGAGAGAAACCAGGGAAAAGGAACAAGAAAAAAGAGAATGGAAGGAGAAAAATCAAAACAAAGCTTTTGTAAATGGAGAGGGGAAGAAGGGTTGAAGGGAGGGAGGGAATGAGGAAGAAAAGAATTAAGATATATTATGTACTGGTACAATTCCATATAATGAAAAAAAGAATTAAAGTGTATTATGTACAGGTACAATTCTGTATGACTGTGATTAGTATGTATGACAAATATGTACTAATAAAAAAATAAAGTTAAAAAACTTCCCTATGCCATCCACCGGCCATCCAAGCACCCTTATATTCCCAAGTCTAACTATGTGTGGAAATGTTCCCCCACGCACAATGAGCTCCTTACGACCGCTGGGTACACATTTTGCTTCTTATGCCCCACATACTCTCCCTACTATACTAGTGTTAACAAATGTGTGCTGAACTGAATTAAACTGAGAGGTCATCCGGGGGATAAGAGTTAGAACTTTATCATAATTCAGACATTCAGACGACGGGAAGTTGAAGGACCAGTAACCACTCTCCTCAGAACTCAATTATCTGCATAAGAACGAACATCTCCAATATCCAGCTATTAATTGCTCATGATCATTCAGCCTCCAAAGTTCACAAACGTCCCTTTCAATTTCTCGGCCACATCATTCATGGGAAATGAGATCTTCCCTTTCACCAAATCATGGTGGCCCTCGTCCCATCTCACTCCTCCATTCTAGGCCTCAAATCTCCTTCTACATTCTTATTCTTTTCCAGTTAACCAAAATTAACCTCTTAGGCATCAAAACGCCTGTCACCACAATTTTCTTGGGCCCTGTTCTGGGACTCAAAGTTTCCTGCTCAGTGTTCTAAATCAATAGCTGAGGACCACAGGCTTTCCCCGCATCCTGAGTCAAAGGAATCCATTCTAATTAATCCTCCACACAAAAACGATGGCCTTCAGCCACCTCAGAGACACAAGCCAACAAAACCAGAGTGAAAGGAAACTGCGGCTGGATCCTCATGAAATCAAGACAGCCTCCCCCTGACTGTTGTTCTGTGTCACACAGAAGTCCCTGCTGTGAATATGACCACTTTGGTGACACACCCTAGAGTCCCATCACTGCCTAGGTCCCATCAGACTAAGGCCCAGCTTTTTAGAGGGCTCTCACCATCAGATATACATGCATTCATTATTAACAAGGATTTCTATAATTCACACCATTTTATGTGCATCGTAAGACAGGACCTCCGTACCTTGGTCAAATAGGACACAGAGAAATCTGGGACTGAATGGGACCAAAGGAGAGAAAACACATGACGATCAATGCTATTCTGCAACAGGGTAATTTGACAGTCCAGGGTCTGGAGACCAGCACTTTGCACAACTTCACCAGCAGGGGGCTTCGCCAGTCCCCAGTGGGGAATGAAGTGGGCCACCTCACAGGTCAGGGCAAAGGAAGGCACAGGAGACTGGCGACGTTCCCTATCCACGCAGAGGTGCTACTGCTACTCTAGATGACCCACTTGCCAGGAGAGACTCACTTGCCATTCTCTCCTACCTGGAAGACTTACAAGTTACTCAACTACTTCTTTAAGTTTGTTTTTTTCATCTGAAAAAAACTGGGATAAACAATAACCATACTCAGTTAACAAGCTTCTGTGGTGGGATAATCACTGGGTAAAATACTGTAATGTGCTCTTTCCCCACCTCTCCCCAGAGCCTCAGGAAGAAGACAGCACAGTCTCTTCACTTTAGCCTTGTTTCAAGTACAAACGAGGAAGACGAAGAACAAGTTAAACCAGCATGCATGTGCAAATACACACATCCTCCAACCTGCCACTGAATTATAAAATTCTCCAAACTCAGAAGGGAAAGAACAGTTAGAGAAAAGGGGGAAACAGACACTAACAACAGGTCCCTTCCTCCCTCATGACCATTCTTCTCCCATGTCAAGACTTCTCTTTGGGATCTTAGCGGATGGCAAAGGCAGCACTTCAACCCCTCTGCTCTTCAGCTACAAGGGGCGACGGACTATGAGAACCGGGAGATAGCCCAGCACGGGAGCACAGCCAAGCAACAGCAGGGCAGGAACTGAAGCCAGGTCAGGTGAGTGTGCCTGGGCGCGCTGCCACCTTACAGTACCAACCGCAGGGAGGGAAGGAAGAAAAAGAAATCCTGTGTTTTCCCAGATTTAAACCTGTAGCATGCAAATAACTGAAATGGCTGAGTCTTTCTCGAAGTGACTAGAACATGTTTTCAGCCTATGGTAGAGTGCAGATTCCAAAAGAAAGCAGATTCAATTTTAGGAAAATAAAGAAAATTATAGTTTCTAGTTGGGTGAGTTTTTATGACTGTTTCAATCTCAGTTATTACTGATTTGTTCAGATTTTTCATATCGTATTGGTTCAATTTTGCTAGATAACATGAGTCTAAGAATTTACTCATTTCTTCTAGATTCTCCAATTTATTAGAATGTAAGTATTCAAAATAGTTTCTAAAAATCCTCTGGGTTTCAGTGGTACCTGTTGGAATTTCACCTTTCTCATCTCTAAGGTCCTCATCTCTAATTTGGATCTTCTCAATCTTCTTTTGATGAATTTAACTAAGAGTTCACTAATCCTTTTTATATTTTCAAAGAACTAATCTTTGATTCATCAGTCCTTTGTACTGCTCTTTTAGCATCTGTTTCATTGACTTCCACTCTGATCTTTATTATTGCTTTCTTTCACCTGGTTCTGTGTTTCATTTGTTTTGGTTTTTCTAGGACCTCGAGATGCATCATTACATTATATATTTGGGAGCACTCTGTTTTTGTATCATAGGCAGTCACAGCTATAAACTTACCTCTTAGAACTGCTTTCGTTGTGTCCCACAGATTCCAGTCCTTGTGTTTCCATTATTGTTCGATTCTAGGAATTTTTAAATTTCCACCCCTGATTTCTTCAGTGACACACTGTTTGTTCAAAAGTGTATTGTTCAATCTCCATGTGTTTGTGTAATCTCTGTCATTTCTTTTGCCATTGGTTTCTAGTATTTTTTTAAAACCCGAGTTCAGGGCATAGTCACCTGTACATTTGCATACATACACATATACTTAAAATCACAACTAACACAATGGTAACAACTACATTTATTGAACATTTCCTGTGTGTCAGACACTAGTCCCCCTGTTTTATGTAGGCTGCATTTATTTATTTATTGTGAGTTCAGCATTATCAATACCTCTTCTGGAGGAGGAGTAAACTCAAGCATGAAGAGCTAGACAATTTGTTCACAGTTACAACTTCGAAGTACAAGGCCCAGAATTTAAACTCAGGCCCTCTGGTTGCACAGCCTGAGCTCTCCATCACTTTTGTTCTCTTGCTTCTACTTTGAGCCTTCGGCACGTTCTAGTTTGTTTACTTCTAATTTGAGTGCTGACTCTAAGCCGGACACTTAGCTAAAAGCTTTACTCTTATCATGTTTATCCTCTTTATAATAATCCCAAGAGAAAAGTTTTATTATTATCAACTTTTTAAAAATAAGGAAATGGCAACTCTGAAACTGAGTCTTTCTGGCTTCAAAAAGTATGCCCTCAACCCTTTCACACAGCTTCAGTATCAACACATGTGCAAGGATTGCGTTACTGCCAGGTTTTAGAGTAAGGACTTCACACACACGCTGGGGTCATGATGGTAAGCATGTGATCTGGGACCCTGGTAACTAAAAGTGCAAATAGGGGCAGCCAGAAGGAAGCACTCTGTGGAAGTTATTCTCCAGTTCACCAAGGAGAAGATGCCCAAATATAAGCTGAGAATCTGGTTATACTCAGTCTTAAGACTCAGGCCTCACAGGCAGCTGGAATCCAAGGCAGATCAAGTGAAGAGAGAAAGAAGGATTCAGAGGATTCCCAAGCATCTCTACACAACAAGAACTGAGTCAAGAAACAATAGCAGAACTGCCCTCAGGATTCTGGCAACATCCCAACCCAAATGACTCAGCACAAGGTGTACCCTGAGGCTGATGTGAAGGACATCAGGGAGACTCACTTCACAGATAATGAAACTGAGGTTCACAGAAGGTTAGTGATTAACTGTTATCCAGCAGGTAAGCTGTAGAACCAGAGACAAAAACTTGGCTCCTTCTGACTCTAGACTCAACCCTTTTCCTCACTACTCCATTTATTCCAAGCAGAGTTAATGCTACAAGTGTATCGTGACTGGAAGAGGGGAGAGGGCAGCGAAGATACACTTTGCCAATCTCCTGTCATTCAGTCTGCCCATCCTTATGATTAGCAAATATTCTTAGAAGTTGGGGCTTGTACACTTCATTCATTCCAGATCATGCTAAAGTCAGAGCTCAGATTCCTCCCATCCCTTCCTCAAGTGATGAAAGAAATAAAATTATATTTCACAAGCTGTTATATGCTGTTTGACCAGCACTCCTGGGAATTACTTTCGCTTAATCTCATGCTACCTCTGGGAAAGTTGTTGGGCTCTGACTCTGTGTTTGCTTGTCCTTCTCCTTAATGTGATTCCACTTCCGGTCTACTCCTCAGGGTCTCCCTAATGTGATTCCACTTCCGGTCTACTCCTCAGGGTTTTAACAAGAACACTCAGTGCAGCAGAGCTCACAGTGGCAAAGAAAATGAAAAATAAGACTCCATCAATCAGCGCTAGGTAAATAAAAACACCATAAAATGGTTGAAATGACTGTCCTAGAGCTACACACATCAATGTAACTAAATCTCAAAAACAACATTCAGTGTGAAAAGCAAACTGTAAAAGGATATGTACACTATGACAGTATTTCTAGAAAATGTAAAAAAATATACAAGGCAATACTATACACTGAACAGAGATTTGAACCTGCAAATGATCCATAAACTCATACATGGGAAATGATAACTACCATATTTAAGATGCTGATAAATTTCAGGGAAGAAAAAGATTGAGAAGAGGTCAACCTGGAGAGGTTTAAATCCATTTGCAATCTTTTACTGTTTAAAAAAGTTAAGTCTATCAAAGATAGACTTGGTGTTTGCTATATGTATTCACAACACCTTGTTATTCTTTATGTTTAGAATATTTAGAAAACGTTTTAAGAAACAGATGAATCCTTGGTGTTTATAGTAAGCAGTCTGGAGTATGGTTTGCAAGTAATGAAGATTTCTGTGCAAGGACAGAGGCGGTCAGACAGCCTCATAAACAGGAAGATGAAGTTAGGGTGGAATGATGAAGTCCTGGTCTAATGCAAAAGCTTGGTATAAAAAGAAAGTGGTGAGAGGATGGAATTTAAATCTCTTCTAGGCTCATACAGTGAATCTACCACTGAGAATGACCCTTCCATCTCCTGTTCCCCTCTCTGCTCCTTGCCTCATTGCAACCATGTGCTTCCAACTGAGGGCTGCCAGTCATGGTTCCCCTTCCAACCTCCACCCACAAGGGTGGGCAGAAGAAGCAAGCTGGGCCAACCAGAATTCTCCCCCAAACTCTATTATAATTGGCAAAAAAAAAAAAAAATGGGCAATGACTCCAAGCTCAAATAATCAGTCTTTTTTCAAGGTTGTCTTCTTTGAATGGCAACCAAAAGAAGGTGGTCCTTCTCCCTCTGGTGGTGAAATTTGGAGAAAAATAGTGTCTTCCCCCAAAGAAAAGCTAGTTAGGAGTTGGAGAAAGTAGAGCTACCCCACAGAGGGTAGCAACACTAAAACTCGAGGACCATGAGGAGTTCCAGCTCTGCTTTGCCCTGTGCTACATCTCTGCCCCTTATAGGTACGAGCTGCAGAGTTAACCCAGCTGTGGCCGTCTGGACAAGTTCTAATATGTGACTTTGTCCCCTGTTCCGTAGCCTCCTGTTTCTCTGGTGCTCCCAGGCCCTCTGCAAGCAACCCAGTCCCATTTAATAAACTCCTCTGCCGCTTGAATGACAACCACTTGATTTCTGCTACTTGCAACAGAGGATCCTGATGCTGACAGGTTATACCACCACTGTCCTCCCAGGAGACCCCAGGAAAAACATCTTAAAGTGATGCCAAAACAATCAGGATGGAGAGTCATCAAGATTTCACTGTTTCTATCGGGGGACTCCCGTTCCCTGAGAGCAAGCCATCTCTCCTAAGAAATGATTTGCACAAAATCGCTCCTTCATGGAACATCAAGCATTCTGTCACTCTCACCACACGAAGCTCTTCAGCATTTACAAAGCCCATTCATGCCCATCATGTCGTTCATCCTCAGAGACACCCCAGGCAGTGAGCAGGCCAATTCTGAGACTTGAGGAGGAAGGTGAATTTTGGAGAAACGACCTACCCAAGTCACACAGCAACTGAGCAACAGTGCCTGGCACAAGGTCCAGGCCTCATCATGCTCTCCCAACTTGCTAAAAAAATGAAATAAGGCTAAGTAGCTAAGAAAAATGACAACACTGTCATGTTGCTTATTATATGCAGACATCGCGTGTTGTCTCAATCCTTAGCACAACCCTTTACGCCACGTACACTGCTATTGCGGCTCCTTTTCTACGGATGAGGGACAAGGAAAACAAGGCACAGAGAAGTTAAGTTACTTGGCTAAAGTCATACAATAGCAAGTGCAGAGCTACAATTCAAACCAGAAGTCTGGTTCCAGAGCTGAGGAACGTTAAGTAGATCAGGAGGAGCAGGCTATCTGGGGTCAGACATGCTTCTTGGAACACGAAGAAGCTCTAGAAGGCCAAACGGCGTAGCTCCAGCTGATCTCAATGCAGATGCCTCACACTAAAAGCCTGGGAGGGAAGCGTGCTATGAGAGCAGATGCTGAACTGCAGAAAAGTTAAATATGGAATGAGAGCATCGAAGGCTGAAATAAGAGCAAGGAGGGTAAAAACCGATTTCACATCAGAGCCCCAGGCAATGATTTGGGGAAAAAAAACCAATATATGTGATATCACATAATAACTGCATCAACGCCTGCCATTTACCTCACTCTGTCCTTTGGAAGAGGCCAAAGAAGTTCAAAATTGTTATGACAATGCTTCTTTCTCCAGGCCTGTGTCCCACCAGGGTGGCCGTGGGCCTTACTGGGTGATGCCGGGGAAAGGGAAGCACTGAGAGGTCAATGTAGAACCCACAGAGCAAAGAAGAATCTATCAAAGCTAACTGCTGGGGCGCGAGAGCTGATAGACAAAAGCCAACGCAGGGAAAAATCAATTCAGCAAAGGATGGATGCACATGAAACTGTCAGATAAATACCAAACTTTGCTCATGGAGAACCGGCCGCTGCTGTTTTATCTCCTGGGCAGAGGCAGAAGAACAAGTGGAAGGGACAAACATGTGGCAGAAAATAGAGGGTTGGAAATGGGCAAGCGACAAAATCAGAAGAAATCCCCCAAAATTGTAGAAATCCCCCCATCCGCAGATAAAGCCATGAGAAAGTCAAGATAAAATATCCTCAGTGAAGCAATGGATCGTCCAGCTGACAAATCCAACATGGCTTCCACACAGGTGTTGTAGAGGTCCTGTGGGGTCCCTTCTGCGGTACAGAGAGTGTGCAGAACTGTCTTTAATTTTCCCTTCTTTCCTTCTCCGCTGGCTTCACCTTGGACCACAGATACTAAGTGGCTTCTTCCCACAACACCAGCTCTCTGAAAAAGACCCGTTCGTTGTCACTGCTCCCACCTCGTATTACTTCTCGTCTCTTTATACTTATTGTATACACCCAGCCCGGTGGGCTCTCCACTCCACCCCACGCCATCCTAAACTTACACTTATATCTTCATTCAAGTTCCCTCTATCTCAAATGATCTTTCCTATCTTCTAGGAGGAGGGATCCATTTCAGTGTGCAAACCTGGTTACCTAAGGAATCCAACTCAGGTGATGACTGTACAATGAAAATGTATTAATAATCACTGAATTTCATACCTAAAATGGGTGAATTTTAGAGTACATATGTTCTGTAAATAATTGTATTAAGTTACCAAGGGTTGTAAGGGCTCCATTAGGCATTTTTCAAGGTCACACTGCCTAATCAATGTGGAAGTATATATGACAAAAATGTCTTATGAGAATTTCTAATGGATATGGGCAATTTTTTAAAAAACATATTCAGATGATGTTGCACATTTCTACAGGTTGCCAAAAGAACCAGCTTCTGGTTCAAAATATGCAAAGTTAGAAGACCTTATTTCTTGCTCCTGAGATGCAAGTGAGACCCGTATCATGGTTAGGTATAAATTTAAAAACCAAAACAGGTTTGGGAAAGAATTTCCTTCAGTTCGGGCCCTCAGATGTATTATCTATGTGATTTGGGGCAAATTAATTATTTTTCCTAACCTACAGGGTTAGGCTGGGCATAATAACATCTATTCACCAAGCTAAGAGAACAAAAACTGAGGCGCACACAGCACTCAGCATAATATCTGGAACGATGTATCATTTGCTTTCCTCCCTCCTTTCCTGGAAAGGAGTCATAAAGAGCCTGAAGCAGATGAAATAAGTAAAGCAGTTCCTGGCTTCACCACTTCCCACTTCTTTCTAATCCATATCTTATCACTATCTGCTTAGAAGTTTCTGGTTCTGCTTCCCAAATCATTACTATTATTCCAAATTTTCTTCTTAGGCCAAAAGAGACAAAAGCAGCTGATACGTGGATTTTTGTTTGTTTGTTTATCAAATATTTTTACAAATCAAATTCACTGGACATCTATGGAGCAGCATCCCTCTACCTTTGGAGTGATGCTGGCAATGAGGCTGAGAACAATTAGTATGTGGCTGGTCAGGATTTTGCCTTATGACAATCCCCGTTAGGACTCAGCCTTAAGGAACGCAGGCCTAATGACTCGAAAGCAAGAATCACCATCTCTGCCTGTTCAGCAGGGTTACCCTTAAGGGCGCTGACTTTCAGAATCAAGCCATGAAACTAGGTTATTTAACTAGGTTTTTTTTAACTAGGTTATTTCTTTCCCAAGAAATGAGAAATGTTGATGTTAATGTTTCATTCAAATATACAACAGAAAAGTAACGGACAATGAATCTGAAATGCTGAATTGTATTTGCAGCTATTGGTAATAACCATGCAATATTCACCAAGTCCTTTCCATATTAAGTGAGCGTAGCCCAGTATTAGTCACTTTCCCATCATTTAGACAAAATACCCAACACCTGCAACTTAAAGAAGAGAGGTTTGTTTTGGCTCACAGTTTCAGAGGGTTCAGTCCACAGTAGCCTGACTCGAAGACAGAAGCATCATGGTGGAAAGGCACGGTGGAGGAAAACTGCTTAGCTTGTTGAAGCCAGGAAGCACAGAGAAATGAAGAGCCAGAGAAAGAAATATCCTCCAAAGACACCTAACCCACCTCCCACATCCAGGCACTACCTCCTAATTGCACATACAGCTATGACCTCATTAGTGGTTTAATCCTTTGATGATTATAGTGCTCCCATGATCCAGTCATCTTCCAAAAGTCCCACTTGTCCTGGCCGGCAAGACTCATAATTATCTCACTATACAAAATGCATTTAGTCCATATCCAAGAATCACCAAAATCTTAACATTGCTCAAAAGTTCAAGTCCAAAGTCTTCTTTGAGTCTCACAATCTTATTTGCAAGTCCTGTAAACTAACAAAGCAAGTTAAATCCAACATACAATGACAAAGGTCAGTGATGGTGAATTCTCTAGCACTTTCAATGATACAAACAGCCTTGTATTCTGCATGCCTGTAAAACCAGCATCACATGAATGATTCCAAGGTCTACTGCCAGCTCTAGCAATAGCCAAGCCCCCTTGGTCCACGGCTACAACAGCCTCTGAGTGGATGGCTAAATTAGAGGATATTCTTCCCTAGGGAGACTGAGAGAGGACAACACCCTGGGACTCTCTTCCCAAACCAAAGTCTTTCAAAGGAGTTTAGCCTTTCGTACCTTTAAGCCTATGATCTGTGGGGTCTGGCCAATTCCTGAGGTGCCCTTAAGCCATCTGTCTTATGTCCCAGTGCAAAGTACTTGGTTTGTTTTTAATTGTGTGTGTGTGTGTGTGTGTGTGTGTGTCCTTCTGTATGTATTACTGAGAATTGAACTCAGGGCCTTGACACTGAGCTATCTCTCCAGCCACTTTGTTGTTCTGAGATAGGGTCTCACTAAGTTGCATAGCCTGGCTGCCTCAGCCCCAGTCATGGCTGGCTTAATGGCACTAACCTTTTGTTGGCCCTAACTTTATATGTGCTTCCTTCTTGGCTAGACTGCAAACATTTCATATTTTTCTATTCTTCTTTTTGTTCCTGATTCTCACTATAAATTGGGCAAAAAAGAGCCAGCAGTACCCATGTCCCAATCTAAATATTGGGCTGCCTTTAAATTTCCTCAGCTAGATTAGGTAGTCCTCCATCTTTAAATTCAGATTCATACAAAGTCTTACAGCATGGGAAAAAAATGTAGATAAGTTATTTGCCAGAACATAACATGTATGAGCCAAATTATGGCAGAGTTTTCATTCCCATATGAAAGCACATGATCCTGGCCTTCATTTGTACATTCGTATCAGCAGTCTAGTGGGCTAAGCCCCAATCAAAATTATTCATTAAGCTCTGTTTACAGCCTTCTGGACTTTCTCCAGCCCAATTCTCCAAACATTTTCAATCTCTTTTGGATCACATGTTCAAGAGGTCTTAATTCTGTTCCACTTGCATTAGTCACTTTCCCATCATTGGGACAAAATACCCTACCATCTTACACGAACAACATGTTCCTGGAGATGATGAATCAATCTCATAATCAGAAGGTGAGCAAATAAGGGCCATTTACTGTGCTACACAAAGCAAAGCACTCCCCTTTTCTGGCCTTCACTTTCCCCTTTAAAACCAACACTGCTGGGATGAAGGCCTTCTTTGTGTCTCAGCATTGCTTTATAGCATACTCGTTAAATTTTCTTTTCTGTGCTTTACTTTTGTTATGGTAAAAATCTTTTATCACTGCATTGCCAGCCTCCAAGCCTATTTCACATGGCAGTATAGTCATAGCAACGACCCTATTCCCAGGACCAGCACTCTGTATTAGTCACTTTCCCATGATTAGGACAAAATACCCAACGTCTGCAACCCTAAGGAGAAAAGGTTTATTTTTGGCTCATGGTTTCAGAGGGTTCAGCCCATAGTTGGCTGACTTCAAGGAAGAAAAACTATGGCAAAAGAGCCTGGTGAAGGAAATCTCAACCCATGACAGCCAGGAAGCAGAGAGAGCAGGAAGAGCCAGAAAGAGAGCGATAACTCTCTGAAGACATGTCATGGTGGGGCCCAGAGATGCATTCTTTCCACAAGGTCCCACCTCCTAGTAGCACATAGAGCTATGAATTCACCAGTGGGTGAATCCTCTGATGATTAGAGTGCCCCCATGATCCAGTCACCTTCCAAAAGCTCCACTTCTAAGTCTTCACATGAGACTTTGGAGGGATATGTTAGATCTAAACCATAAGAGGTCTTAATTCTGTGCCTGGTATCATAATAAAAAGAGGCAAATTTGCTCATCTAAACACAAGAAAGAAGGCCACATGAGATGGAAGAAGAAACAGGAGCGGGGCTGGGGATTTAGCTCAGTGGTTAGAGTGCTTGCCTCACAAGCACAAAGCCCTGAGTTTGATCCCCAGCACCAAAAAAAAAAAAAAAAATTAAAATAAAATAAAAAGAAGAAACAAGAGTGATGCATCTCCAATCCAACAACACCAAAGACTGGTGGGAGCCAGCAGAAGCCAGAAAAGGCAGCAAAGGGTTCTTCTAGAACTTTCAGAGAGAACAAGGTACTATTGACACCTCACTTTCAGACTTCTCGTGTATAGCACTACGAAAGAAAAAAAGTTATGTTGTTTTAAAATATCCTATTTGTGGTCCTTAGTTACAGCATCCCCAGGAAACTAATATCAATCTCAAACATCAACTAATTGGTAGTATTGGCTTGCAGTGCTGTGTTAAGACTCTGAGGCTACATATGGGACCGAGCAAGATGTCTGACCTACAGGTAGACGAGAGTAGAGACAAAATGCCTTGTTTCTGCATCCCTACATAATCAATAAGAAGTGCTCTGATAACATACAATTCTGTGACTCTAAATCCCCACGCCCTGCCAGGAGTTAAAGCACGTGAAGAGGGGAAATGTGATCAGGGGTCATGGTTTCCCCCAAACCATCCTCTCCAGCTCCTCGCAGGAGGACCAGCGCCGCCCCTCTACTCTAGAGACGGCCTAACCCTAACTCTAACCCTCCCAACTTTGCCTTTAGCAGAACTGACCTGAGATCAAACTGACCAACACCTGAATCAGTTTCCAAACTGCTACCAGGTAGAGTATGGCTGGAACTGAACTTGATTTACTGTGGTGATGTGGTTGATAAATAAGTATCCCGAATGCACAGGAACCAATGCTTCCCTGAGAAGGATGCAAAGATGCCAGTCTCCAGGGGCCCAGAAGAAGCCCCTTCCACTCACTCAGGTATACCCCACCACATGTGCCTGTCTTCCGTCAAACTATTTCTGACACTGGGTTGGCACAGAGAGATAACACCCGGGATCCAACAGAAGGGTCAAAATGATGGTGCCGTGCTGGCAAAGCTGGAGTGGGCAGTGCCTTCGCACAGAGCGGCTTAGTCCTTAGAACATGGACTCCCCACCCTTCAGGGCCAGTTGACAGAGCTCTCCATTCACCTACCAGCCCTCAGAAGTTCTACCACGTCAAGAAAGGAAGCTGCACGGGCGTGGAAAGCTTGTGAGCACCATCAAGGGTAACGTCTCCTTGATGCCCAGTCCCGGCTCAGCAGCCGACACTCAGGGTTGGGGATCACCTGCTGCCTCCAGTCCAGACAAACTCTCCCCACCGTGCTGCGCATGGAGGGAAAGGGGAACTTCCTTTCTGGGGCATTCTGGGCCCCTGTACTCGCAGACATGATATTTCCTGCTACGAACTTACCAAATTCTCTCTAAATAAAGCCCTTCCTTCCGTTTTCTTTCATCTGCCTTAAAAAAATTCCTGCCAAAGATTCTTTTTTTCAGAGGTGGAGACTAAATTCAGGACCTTTGCACCGAACTACATCCCCACCCCACCCTTCACCCCCTTTTCTAAATGCTGGGACACGGTCTTAGGAAGTTGCTGAATCAGCCAGGCTGGACTCGAACTTGAGATTCTCCTGCCTTAGCCTCCCAGAATACTGGGATGATAGGTGTGCACCACTGTGCCTGACTCCTGCCAAAGAATTCTAAACTTTGGTTGTGGATCCTGCCCAATCTCAAACCCACTCACACTTCTCCATCCCCACAGCCACCTCCCTGGCCCGAGCAGTAAACTCCTATCTCCAGAGGCCCTGGTTCAGCCTCCCGCTGCTTCCCAGCCGCTCCGCTGCCCCTCTCACTTCACTCTCCAGAGCAGCCAAAGGCACTCTCACCAGACTCAGCATCATGCCTTTATTTATGTCACGACCTTATTCAAAAGTATTCAGTGGCTTTTCAGATAAAGAGCAAAATGCTAGAGTGAACAACAAAGTCTCCTTGACCCCAATCGATTGAAAAATTCTGAAACATTATAAGATACAATAGCAATGAATTGCTTGAAAAATGAAGGAAAATACAAGATTCAAAAGATAGGAAATTGTTCCGTCACACTGCAAAAAAGCCTCTATTTTGTGCATGTCTCATCACAAACCTGCAATTTACTGCTCAGGTCCTGGCCCGCCACAGGCACCTCTGAGCAGCGCCTGGGGCAGATCAACCAGCTTACTCGTCCTCGCCCTCCCCAACCTGACAACCTGAGGGCTGCAGCCTCACTCACAGGAAACATCCCTTACCCTCTACGGCCACGGTTCTCAGCTTCTCTGAGTCCTGCGACCTGGATTTTCTGCCTGTGGCTTTTTAATATTATTTTTATTTTTATTTTTATTTTTAATTGACACACAACAGGTATACATACTTATGAGTCATGGTGTGATATTTAAATACATGTATTAAATGTGCAGTGATCACATTACAGTAATTGGCACATGTAACATTTAAACCACTGATCATTTCTCCACGTTGGGAACATTCCAAGTCCTGCCTACAGACCATATTGAAATACACATTTAATCATTGCCAACCATAGCTACACTACAGTGCTACGATGAATGTGCTTCTTCCTCTACGTGGAACTTTCTCGCTCTTCCTCCTGCCTCACCACTTAGTAAAATCCTGCAGATTTTAGTGCACGTCATTCCCTCAGGAAAGCCTGCTCTCCACACACACACACACACACACACACACACACACACACCACCCCCCGGCACTTGCCTGCTGAGCACAGTCTGGGAGATTTTGTCTGCTCTCACAGGACCACACTCCATCCCTTCAGCACAGTGCTCTCGGTTTGTATTTATTCATGGATGTGATTATTTGCACAATGCTCTACCTGTGTCCCCTCTACAAGCTCCATGAGAGGAGACCTCCATCTCCCTGCTCTCTCCATACTTCCAGCACCTACACAGGGCTCACGTGACTAGGAGCACTCAGTAACAGTCTGATGCATGTACGAATGAAATGACCTAGTTACTTCTGCTTTATCAATACCCTCCTTTTCACACCAACCCTATTTCTTACCAAGGTTTCATTTCTGTTTCTTCTCTTTCTCCCTCTCTCTCTCTCCTTCCTCCCCTTTCCTCCTTCCTTCCCCATCTTTGTCTCTCTCTGTGTCTCTCTCTGTACTGGAGATTGGACCCCGTATCCCATACCCCCGTGGAGTGCTCCACCACTTAGTTATATCCCCTGCCCTCTTCAGTTTTTACTTTGACACTGGATCTCCCTAAGTTGCCCGGGCTGACCTGGAATTTGCAATCCTCCTGCCTCAGCTTCTGGAGTAGCTGGGATTATAGGCATGCACCACCACTCCCAGCTTCCCAGTCCTTCTTTAGATCTGTCTGGCACCCTTCTGAGTCCCCTGAGTTCATTCACCCTGGTCCACCTTCCTGTCCATCAGTTGTCCCTTCTGCATGCTGCAATCTTTACACTGTTAGCATCCTCTAAACAAACATTCCATGCAGCATATCCCATAGATACACATTTTCAAATGAAGTTTTGGCCTCTCCCAATCATCTATGTTTTCACAAACAGGTAGTTGTACAGGGCCAGATGGAATACGGTGTGATAAATACCTAATGGCAGGATTCCAGTATTAATAGGACACTGGAAAGCAAGATCCAAGGTGACTCTTCTATTTGCCCAAGTCATAATACAGAAGAAATAACCTATATATTGGCCTATATGAAAAGATCTACATGTTGGCAAGGCCAAGTTACTCCTCTCCCCTGGAGAGGCCTTGTTTTCCTCATTCATAACTTGAGGCTTATTCATTGGCCTCTAAATCCCATCTAAGATAGTTCACAAATCTGCATAATACTATGATTTTCCAAACCACATGCTAGATCTCAGTGTCACTGCTAATCCTTTTACTGACTTATTCAATAAATATTTATTGATCATATACTCAGTATCTTCAAATTGGGGCATAGACAGTGAAGAAGACTGGCCCAATTCTCCTCCATCCACTCTAGAAGAAGAACCAGATACTAAATAAATAAATTCTTAAATAATAACTATAACTAAAGCCAGAAAGAATACGTGCAGAATCTCCTAAGAGCCAGGTCCCATTAGACTGCGTGGGAGGTTGCTATCCAGACAGAAAGACATCTGACAAACAGTTCTCACGTGTTCTGAAGCCAGAGAGCTCCCAAATTATCTCACTTAGCTGCATGGTAGCTTTCAGACTAGAAAGTAAAGAAACACTGCCCCCCACTTAAACTATCAGAAGACTGTTCCTTAGTGCACACCTCCCTAAGGACACCAAAACTCCCCTTCGCTGGATTTTTCTGTGGCCCCTCACCTGGGTGAGTGTTGGCAGCCACATCCACATGGTGCCCCGGTACTCCCAGTACAGTGCTTGGTACACACCAGGTGTTAAGAGTGTGGCTGAAGGATCAAATCTCCGCGAGTAAGGAACCCGAAGTCAAGTCCTAAGTTAACAAAAAATGGGTCTCAAATCTAGGCTTAAAGTTATAGAGGGCAGAGACCCAAGGACAGATGAACCATTGTCAGTTCTCCAAGCCTCCCAGCCCCTCAGCAGCTGTTGGCTCCCAGCAGCCAACAGATGAACAGATAGACAGACAGACAGACAGATGACAGACTCTCCAACCAAGACTCCGTGAGGAAAAAGAGGTTATGCAGCTGCTGCTCATACAGAATCCATTCACCATCCACCACACAGGTGTCCAGGCAGGCAATGAAAGGGTTGTCTTCATCAAGGAAGACTTGGATGTGAAGCTAGTTATCATGAGAGGACAAGAAGGTGGCGCAGGGGCAGAGGCTGGGAGCTTGAATGGGGCAGCAGGGTCTTCCATGTGGGTTTGCCCAAGAAGCAACCAGGACTACTGGCGTCCACACAGAGCCGCCCTCCCTGGGGAGTGAACACAGCCAGCTCCAGCTGCTTGGTAAACACCCCATGCCGCAGACAACCGTTCGCCTGGGTGTCACAGATGGGGCACAGACGTCAGCGCTGCAGCTTTGGGCCCCACTGGGGACCAGCCTTCCCGGAGCATGGCCATGTGTCAGTCATTATAGAGGGTGAGGTGTCAGGAAGTAGATCAGTCAGCACATACTAGAGAAACAGATTTAATGCAAGATAAGAATTTACAAGATTGGCTTACGGTGGCTGCCCACAGAGTCAAGTGTGGAAGAGTGGAAAAAGAGCTCACTGTAGTGTCCCTCGTGAGTCCCCATCAGGAGGCTGAAGAGTCTGAGCCAGAAGCCAGGAGACAATGTCCAACGTAAAGCTAAAGACTGGACTCCTCTGAAGAAACAGAAGGAACCCTTTCTTCTTCATTTCCTTTTCGTACCATTCAGGCGACAATCCTCTCTAGAGTGAGTCTTCCACACCCAGAACTACACCAATCCAATTTAGTAGGTCGCTTCTTACTCAAGTTGACACAGTTAACTATCACAAGAAACAATATGCTGCCACCAGCCCGAGCCCCAAGGAAACCCGGGCAGAGGCAGGTAACCCTGCCAGAGACCCAGGCCCAGAGCACCAAGCAGACTGTCCACTTCAGAATCACCTCCCTAAGTAGATGTGATGACAGGGGCTAAGTCACCACTCTAGGGCCTAGCCCTCAGGATAGAGATGGAGCTGAGATCAGAGGTGATCTTTGGGGGCAGGGCCATCTAATTTATTGAGGTACACATAACATCTGGCCCTGGCTATGATGTCTGTAGTGTGATTTAGAGAGCAAGGGAGAGGGAGGGGTGGGGGAGGTGAATGAATGATAATGATGCACGTTCTGGAAGTCAGCCTAGGAGTTCATAATGTAGGTCACTACTAAATGAACATTTACTAAGTGCCAACATTGTGCTAAGTAGAATATCCCCAAGAGGAATGTATTATTGCTGAGGAAATTACAGCATAACAAAGTGAATAATTTGCAAAAGACTCTACCAAGCCAAGAAACTCTACCTGATTCATGCATCTGAGCATTTAATTGTCATGTTTTTCAGCCAACCCACCTAACAAGCTACAATTAAAGGAACACAGAACATGAGGGAAAGGGAAGAAAGGATGCCTTTCTGAGGATGTAGAAGAGTGTAGACCTATGTATAAAATGGAAATGAACACAAGGAACGATTTATCAGCACCACCTCCCTGAGAAGCCTTCCCCGCTTCCCCTAACTCCCTGCATTATACCTCCCTTCCTTAAGAACTCGTCACCATTTTAGTTAAACAAATTATGATGGATGTGGTCATTTAAATGCCTATGTCACCTCATGGAACACAGGTCTTACAGGAGAAGGGCTAGCTGGCTAGTGCTGTATTCTAGAGGGCAATACAGTGACTAGCACAGAGTAGGGCTCAGTAAGTAATTGTTCAATATATGACTTAAGTAAATCTTTAATTGATAGATAACTGAGAAAAAAATTCCATAGAGACGGAAATAAATGGTAGGACATTGTCCTAGTTACTTTCTTCTTGCTGGAACAAAATACCCAACACCCACAAGTTAAAAGGAGGAAAAGTTTATTGTAGCTCACAATTTGTATAGATTTCATTCCACAGCTGGCTGACTCCAAGGCAGGGAAGTACAGCAAAAGGGCATGGCCAAAGAGAAACCATTCATGGCACAGCAGGCAGAAGACAGTAAGCCCGCCTTCCTTCTGTTCCTTTATATTCCAGCCAGGCTACAAGCCCATGGGTACCACCCACACCCAGGGTGGGGCTTCCTACTTCCATAATCCTATCACCCACAACTATGCTAAAACAATCAGTAGGCTAATCCAGGTATCACCTACCCAGACTCCAGTATCACGCACCTATCATCCACTCACTTCCCAAAAGCCGCACTTATGAATGCAGGAGGCTTTGGGGGAACATGCGGATATAAACCATAACATACAAGACATTAAAATGTGACCCTGAGGACCAACGAGAAGAGCTTGGTGATACTGTAGGTAACAAGGAGTCACTACAGATTCTCAAGCTCATCTACATAAGGATATTCAATCAGATTGAGGGGAGACATAAATCAGCTAAGGGAGAAGAAGATGTTCACTCTCAAATATTATCGATATTCAAATCAGGACCAGTGCTTGAGGCGACAAAGATCTTGTGATGGTGGCAGGGGGAATGCAGAAGAGATAAATCAAGGGTACATACGGATGCAGGACATTTCATCAAGTTATAAGCAAATAGGGACATAAATCTAGGTCAGCGGAAGAAACTGGAGGAGATCAGACACAGCCTGACTCTAGAAACTCTGCTTTTTCCCTTTATGGAAGACTGCATTCCATGGAAACTCAGGTGATGTCAAACAAGGGCAGAAAATACGTTTCATGGTCATTCGTTTCTAAGTCCTACGCATGACCAGCCAGGAGTAAAAGAGAACAAGTTGCTGAAGGTTTCCAGAGGCCTCTGCAGCATTTCCCAATGAATCATTTGCTCATCCACATCTCTCCACCTACAGTTCCAGATCACTGCTCTGGAGCAGAACTATACCACCGCGAAGCCTCTGCCCACCCTATCCCTTCCCCTGCTGCACAGAATTCAGAGGGAACAACTTCGAGCGGTAAGACTTCAAGTTAAGATTTTAGATATTTGTTTGTTTTACAGCAGATCTTAATTGGAATCCCAGCTTTGACATGCACAAACAGTGACTCACTGGACAAATTAGACAACGATATGCAGGCAGCTTCTTAGAGACCCATGAACCAGAACAATAGAATAGAAACACAAGCCCTGGAGGAGGATTTTCATCCATTGCACAGATATTTTATAATCACCTGTTACATGGCAGGCACTATGCTAGGTGCTCAGGAGAAAATGATGAGCAAAACAAGAGACTCTGCCCTAGTCTCGAAAAACATACATAGCACGAAGAAATGCAATCAAATGTGGCTTAAACTGAGACCTAATTAAGTCCCACCCTGAAGGAGTTGGTGTGCTTCAGATAGAAATGGCATGAACATACTAGGCAGATGGGTCACTAAGGACCAAGTATCCATGGGAGAAATCTGGTGAGTGGGATGTATGGCAAGATGGTCATGGTTATTATGGTTTGGATCACAAGCGGCCCCAAGTCTCATATGTTAAAGGCTTGGTCACCAATCTGTGGTGCTACTGGGAACTGGGGCCTAGAAGAAAGAGGTTAGGACATTGGGGATACCCTGGAAGTGGCTATGGGGGCCCTAACCCATTAGCCACCAGGAGGTAAGCAGCCTTACTGCACACTTTCCCACCATCTGTGGTGCCTCATCAAGAACTCAAAGGCACAGGGCCCAGTGACCATGAACCAAAACCTCTAAAACCGTGAGCCAAAATTATCCTTCCCTCCTTCTAAGCTGATAATCTCAGGTATTTTGTCAGGGCCACTACCACAGCCTGACGAAAGTTTCTCTGCAGAATTTGTGAGCAGAGAGAAAACACAAGGGATAACATGGGACTGAGAAACAGCCAGGGGACAGATCACCATGGCCTTACAGACCACATCCTTCAGCACAGAGCACAGTTTGACCCTAAAATCAATGAATTCACACCAAGAAGGTCCAGGAGTGACAGTGGAGCAGGGGTGTGAACATGGGATGAGGCCGCCTACCTAAAAATTCACTCTGTCTGCCCTGGAAGAGGCCCTAGTAAATGTAGTACACTGGCTTGGAGACCACTGCAACAGGCTGGGCAGGAGATGATACCAGATCTCACCAAGATGATGCTGGACATACAAGAAATGGACAGACTCAGTATTTATTAAAGAAGCAGGCGCGACAAGACTCTGATGAACTGGATCAAGAAGGATGTTTAAAGAACAGCACCAGGCTTCCGGCCTGCAAAACTGGCCACAGTGAGGGGTCCTTCAGTGGGAGAGAGCAACCTGGAGATGATCAGGTTTGGGAGTCAATTATGAATTCTTCTTTAGACATATTGAACTTGCAGTGCATTTGAATCACCTAAACAGCAATGTGAACAAGGCAGGTGCATTGCTTTGTGAGACTCAAATGCACATCTGGAAATTACTGGCATATAATGAATAATTGAATCTGAGGGCAATGGCAAGAACACACAAGAAGTGAGACTTGAAGGCCTAAGATTCAGCGTGTGGAACTCAACATTCCCCATTGCTCTCTCGTGCTTCAAGGCTTTCCTTTTTGAAATAATAAGGCATGGAAGATGGCTGCTGTGTTTATTCAGCTTTATTACACTCTATGCACTTCACAGAAATCAGCTCACATAACTTACTCTTCCCCATAATATGGACAGTATTTCCTAACATTCTTGACTTCGCTTGATAGATGCAATGGTTGAGGTTTAGAAAACACTTTTATTTGTCCCAGGTCACATGACTAGGGAAGGGCTGGTTTCAGGTCTACATATACCTGATTTCAAAAATACTCTTCCTGGTTTGCCTTTTCTGTCCCTGTCACAGTAACACTAAGGAACAAGCACTATGTGAGTTCGACAAATACAAGACAGTGAGTAAGTTCAGCCAGCAGAAGGGCCCTTGAGGGTAGCAGTAAAAGAAGACAACCCAACTCCTACAGCTAACGGCCCGCCCCTCTCCCAGCCACTGGGAACATCAGCGTCTTCCCACAGTGGTCCTCAGGCTAATTGAGGAAGAGACACTGTCCTCGCCCTGTGTCAACCCATGACAGAGACAGCTGACATCGAGGCCCAGGAGGACGTTTGTGATACAGTAGAGCAAATTTCCATCCTGGCCGCCAACACTTACTCCTCTTGGGCACTGGACAAGTCATTTCACTCCTCCCTGAAAAACAGGATAGTTCCATGTTTCCATCACAGTCATTTCGAGAACTAGATGATAGGAAAGTGCCCTGCAAACTTAGGACAATGACAGAATCAAATTTACACGCTGAAACCAGTGTGTCCTTAATGGATGAATTTTGGCCTCTCAGATTTATTTCAAGCTCAAGCCAGGTTAGGGAAGAGGAAATGGCCGGGAAGGGCAGGCCGTAGAGGATCTATGAGAAAAGTTTGGGGTTTTTTTAATCGGCATTAGTTTACCTTAAGAAGAAGGACGAAGAGGAATTAATAAATTATTTCTCCTGTGCAAAAAAAAAAAAAAAGATAAACGTTAATATTGCTTCGCCTTTTTAAAAGCTGGGAAATGTGTCTTGGTGCCCTCTGACTTCCTTTAGCATCTTCATCCTCACTTTATTACTATAAGTGTTCCAGGTGCTTGATAATAATTCCAGGAGTGGTCATAAGAGTAATATCAGCAGCTAACACTTTATTGATTAGCCACCATATGCCAGCCACTGTGGGCTAAGTGCTTTGTGTACTTTATTTCACTCAATCCTTGTTGAGTGAGAGGTATCGATTAGAAGAGGAATCTATCACACTGAAGGAGAGGAAGGGATCAGGATTAGTCAGTGGATTCAGGGGAATGTGTACTAGTCACCAAGACTATGTGATAAAATAAAGGGATGCTCTAGCACAAACTGCAGAATGTCTATATTTTGGAGACTCTAAAGAGAGATGGACAGATTGGGAGCTGGACAGAGTCCAGTTAATAAACCCGAACTGCGCACACTCTGTTTGAATCACCACCTGTCTTGAGTGAGTTACACAATATTTCAAACTCTCTGACACACAGTGGTCCACACACTGAGGGCTTGTAATCTCCCAGGCACTGTGCTCAGGACTTTTATGTGGTGGTTTTATTTCACCCTTTCAGCAGCCTAATGAGGTAAGCGTATACGAATTTGCTCACTTTAAATAGAATCGAGGTCTAGCAGAGGTCACGCCATCAGTGTTAAAGCCTGGGCTCACAAGCAAAGCCCCTTGAGTATGGAATTCAAGATCTTCACTGGGACCTTATTCAGGTTTCCCATCCAACCTGGCAAAATCTCATTCAGGAGGCATCCTCCACCCTGAGCCACGTGCAGAACACTCTGGACACGTGTGGGATCAGGGATCCAGATGAAAATGAATCCTCATGGAGCCCAGCAGGGACTCAGTTTGTCGCTAAACCAAGAGATAAATCCATGGCTTTCTGGGCACAAAGTGACCCACGAGTGACACGTCATCTAATGATCGTCTTCCAAAGAACCCTCAGTTCCTGGAATTTTAAACTTAAGAAGTGAATGAAATCTGGGCCAAGATCATTTCCTACAGGAAACTAAACAGGCTCTTTTTATAGGAAAAAAGATAAAAGATAGTTTGTATGTGAAGCAAATTCACCAAGGGAAGAAATAGGAAACTCAACATACTATTCATGGGTGTAAAACCACAAGGCTGGATTCAAGATGTCTTTCCAGATTTACTACTCCAGGACTCGAATTTCTTAACCCAATAGAGGCCAGTTTGGACTGAAAGATTTCTAAGTTGCGTTGCAGCTCTGACAGGCCATGATACTGTATAAAATGTTCTCTAAAGAAATAGACAAGCATTTGGAAGATGTAAGAAACGCCTGCTTTGGAAAAGAGCTGAGCAAAAATGCTCTGTGATATTTGCTACTACCTTCCCCGGGGTACTCACACAAAACAGCCGAGCTGCTCGATGTTTTATTCCAAAAGTTTTCGTACCTGGTTTGATTTCTGTGTTATCCATTTTGAGACCACAATTATGTGAAAAGCACTGCTTCTGCTTTCTGAGAACAGTCAGACTACAGTAGATGTTGCTCAATGCTGACCAGCTCCAAGAAATCAGGAGGTAAATGGAGATAGGCTACAACGGTTGTCTGCTCAGTAAGCGAGAGTCAGAACAGGAATTCATGGGGACGCTTTGGAGTCTGTTGCTTTTGCCTCTCTAGCACCCATTATATGCTTCAGTAATGCCAGCCCGTTTTTCCATCACGATTGTCTACCTGCTGTTCACAGGGTTGATAGCATAGCCTCCACCCACAGGGTGACCTTGAATGACCCCAAATCCACCCTCTGACCGTTGAGAAAATTTCATGGATCAGAACACGATCCAAGCCACAACAAAGACAGCCGGCCCCAAACTTAAAGGTGTACATTGGGAACTACGTGTTTAATTTGTGTCGGAGCTACTGGGACCCAAACCTGCAAGAGGGGTTCCCACCAACACAGAGGAATCCCTGCCTGGAGAAGAAGCCACACAAAGCAGGCAGGTCCCATCCTCTGAGAAACTGAATGACTGCTGTGGTGGCACCTCGTCCTCACCATGCCAGAAGTTCAGCTCCATTCTCTTGTCTCTGCATTTTTGTTATCCAATAATTTCCTTGCTGTTCTAACCAGTTCAAGCTGCAGGTCTTTTGCTTGCAATCCAAAATACCTTGAAGAATGCATATGGTAGCGAGAAAGAAAGTCTTTATTCAATTTCTCCTAAGTAGGTATTGTGAGGATGAAAGTAGGTGTGTATCATGGTCATTTTCCTTGAGTAACTGACCCTGTTGATACTTCAGGCACACTTTTTGGTGGAGGGAGTCTTTCAGTCCACTCCACAGTTGCCCAGCCTTGCCCCGTCTTTCCTTTCCTGACTCTTAGGTTTATCACAGGCCTTTGGTGTCCGCCCAAGGTCACATGTCACGCTCTAGCCAACCTTCAATTGGGAAAGGACAACAATCTTTTCCAAGACCACATAACTAATAAGCTGCCCAAGCCAGACATCAAGAAGACATGGACTTCATTCTCTTTCCCCTTGTTTCCATCCCCAAATTTATCTCAATGCTTTCTGTCTGCCCATCTCCCACCGTCCTAGGCAGGCCACCATTATCTCTTGAATAGGCCCCAGTAACAGCTTCAAACCAGCATCTTTTCCTTCAAACATGCTTCATGACATCAAATTAACCTATAGAGTCATCTTCCTAAAATATAATCATCATTCTTTTCTTAAATCCTTCAAGGACTTTCCGGAGCTCCTTAGAATAAAGCCCAAGCTTCCTAGTTTCACCTGAAGCCCCCAGTTGATCTGACACTGCATCCTCTCACATCCCAACACTCTCTCGATACCACCTCTGCTTGCTGAACTCCAAATTCATTTTCTTCCAGGTTCCAAACACGCTGAGCCAGTTTCTGATTCAGAGCCTTGGTACGTCGTAAATTTCACATCTGGCTTTTCCTTCTTTTGCTTTGTGACTCAAATTTTACTTCCTCAAAAAATCCATGACCCTCACTACCACCAAGTTAATCTCATTCTGTAATCCTAACATTTTATCACCTTGTCCTTACAACAAATATAAGTGTTCTTATGCATCTATTTACCTGTTTATAGTAGTGAACTCCACTAAAATATAAGTTCCATGAACGGTGGCACTAGGCCTGTTCTGTCCGCCAGGGTATTCTCATCATTTAGCAGACGGCCAAGACTGTGGAAGATGTACAGACATTTGTGGCCGGGTGGGTGGATCGATGGATAGATGAATGGATGTGGAAATGGTATCATTCGAACTCAGGTCTGTCTAGGCTTCAGAATAAACATCACCTGTGAGTGTATTTTCAAACCAAGAGTCAGTAACTCTATTCTTGGTTGTATCACCTCACCTGTTTCACTTTCACTCCATAAAATGGAATTAGCATGGAGTAATACGAAGCAGAATTAGAGAATCAGTATGCCATCAATTCACAATAGCCAAATATGGAATCTTTCTAGGTGCCTATCGACAGATGAATGGATAGATACACAGTGGAGCATTATTCAACAACAAAGAAGAATGGAATTGTTATTTGCAAGAAAACTGGTGGAATAAGAGATCATTATATTAAGTGAAATAAGCCAGACTCGAAAAAACAAGTTTCTCATGTTTTTCCAAATTTGTGAAACCTAAGAAAGATGGCATGAAAGTAGAAGGGAGACAAGTATTAGATAAGAAGAGAACAGGCAGAAAGAGCAGGAGCCTAATGGGGAAGAGCGGGTAGATAGGACCAAAAAACATGCATGCATGAAAATAACACTCTGAAATCCCATATTGGCGTTAATAGTCACTAATAAAAATACACATAAAAAGAAAAATTAGTGGGCCACAATAGAAACATCTAGAAAGAAAATAAAAATCATCAAAACACAGACCACATTATTACAACATACTATGTTTACATACAAGGAATCCCTAGCCCATTGCAATCTTCAACAAACATGGACTGAAGCATAAAAAGAAGGACTTTCTAACCTTTACTTTTTAATGAAAAAAATACTGAGGAAAGATGATGAATGTTAGGGCAATCACAGTAGAAGATATATCACCTTCCACTGTTTTCTGCAGATCTGTAGCTATTTCAGAGACAGGGATTTGGTTGCAAGGTAAATTTCATTTGTTTTTGGATAAAGAACAATGTGACATTTTTGACAATGTACTATAAAATATGCCACATTTTTTAAACAAAGTGAGATATAATAAAAATGAAATATAAGATTTCAGGGTAAAGCTAAGATTAGAAAAGAGCCCATAGTTCTTTTCAAACTGCCCATAATACTTCAAAGCACTGTATGCAAATAAAAAATAAATAATGACAAATACAATTAAATAATTACATTGTGGCTTATTTAATATCTGTTCTCCACTAAATTATATGCTTCTTGAAATCAGAGACTGTGCCTGTCTGTGACTAGAGATAGCAAAAGACATAGAGTAAGTGCTCAAATATTAGATGAATAACTACAATAATCATGTATAAAGTAAGATTTTCCAGGTCTTTACAGACAGAAGTAACAGTTTATAAAACTGATGATCTTTAAAATCATTATGTAATTCATTTTAGTACTGGAATGACATACTCGACCCATGCACAAAAGCTTCCAGGAGTGGGGTAGAGAGGATTTTACTCCCACATTTCTGTGTAACCCAGCTCTTAACAGTGAAGGTAGCTAAGTACATGTCGGGGCTCAGGCTTGGGGAATGCCTGGAAATGTGTGTCCCAGGAACCCCAAGCCAAGTGTAGAGATGATGAGAAGAAGAAAGGCCAGGCCTTTGTTGTCATGTCAGTACAAGTAGTGAGATCCTGAATCTATCTCTGTCCTCCAGTTCAGTGAACTTAAACAAATCACTCGTCCTTCTTACAGCATCAATATTTCTAGCTCAAAGAGAAGTAAAGTAGATCAGACACGCAAAGCCTGCTCAGCACATTAACAATTAGTGATTTACTGTGTGACTCAAACAAGAAAGACTTAAAACAGAAGCAAACCCTACCTTCAACAGAGGCTCAAATGCCTTTCCTATAATTCCAGGACCCAGCAACAAGCTTCTCTGGATACAGTCAGCCCCAAACAGAGACACAAAATCTAGAGGAAAATAGCAACTCATATCTCTAATCCTCTACCCCAGGGGTTACATGCTGAGTCTGAGGTCAGAAACCCTGGATCCAAGCACCCAGACCCCACTTCACCACTTGTACAATCGTGAGCATAGCTTCAAGATATTCATCTGAAAACTAGTAATAAACAGTGGACCCGGCATCATGGCACCAACATGCATGCCCCGTGCCCAGTGTGTAACAAGTGCTTTATGCCTGTCGGCTCTGGGACCACCTGGTGACACACCCTACAGTCACAGCTTTCCCCTCTTCCTCCTCAGCACAGGCAGCCCTGAAACACCCTCTCCTTTATTCTCAGCTCCTCGAGAACTGCAGGAGCCAGAGCACATGGAGCCTCTGACATAAATCAAAGGTAGATCATCTCCCTTCACGGGCTCCTACCCATAAATCAGGGCAGCTTCGCGAATGAGATAGACTCAGGTTCCAAATGTATTCTCCTGCCTACCTCACCCTGGTGAAAGATGACTTCTCAAACCAGAGTTTGGAGCAGAAAAGAAATCTTAGAGATGTTGCAGTCCGGCCTCCTTAATTTACAGTTTGGAAAACAAGGGCCCGGAGAACAAATGAGACTGCCCGGTTAGGCACTGAGAATTGTAAGCACCAGACCAGGACCCAGAAAGCCTGACTCCCAGCCCAAGGCAGTCTGTACAAGTGACAGACAGGGCCACAATCTGTCCCGGAAATGGGCATAAGAACATGCATTGTCTGTAGACAACTTTACGACAATAATCATTTTTAAAGTGACTAGAAATGAGTCTGCTTTTCATGATCACTCTGTGCCTGAAATGCTAAACAATGCTCATGATTAAAAAAAAAAAAAAACACACTTCTGTCCGCTCCAAAGAAGCTTCAGTTGGTTTAAGTTCTAAATAATTGCTGAAGCTATTGTTAAATGTCAATATTATATAAATAAATCTGTAACATATGGGCTCAGCTCCACATGCTAATTTCAAGAGTAAATTAGTGACAGTTTGAGATCAGCTGAGCTCACATCAGGCACAGTTCCTGTCTGCAGTGGGTTCTACACATTACTGTGTTTAAGCAATAAACTTGAAATAAACAGTCGCTGTAAGAGCACAATGATTACAAAGGAAGAAAAATCGAACTAGATAATTCAGCTCTGTCATTCTATGTGACCATTTACTTTTTATTTGGGTTTATAACTTAAAACAGTGAAACAGAGTAAAAAGTACGTTTGGTAAATGGAAAGTTTAGTTCGGATGTGAAATGTTACTGAGTTTGAACACCTTCGATAATCACATGTATTCTTTTTCTTTTGATTGCATTAAAACTAAAGACTGAATCAAGAAAATAATGATTATGTCTGGTCACAATATAATTACTGATAAAAATAATTTTGTTCTCTAAGGCAGGCAATGCTAAAATGACCAAATGTTAAATATGCCAAGGACACACTTCGTCTCATAAGGTAATATATAACAGGTGACTTGTGCAGGGTGGAGGAACCTTCTTGCCATCCATATTTCCTTCTCTTTAGAGCTCTTTTCATCATTATAAAATCGAGGCTTCTCACCCTCAGCCCCAGCAGGAACAACTTATCTAAGTCATAACCTGATTTAGGCAGAGGAAGGTACAGAAGTTCCTCTCTTCCTTGTTAAGAATGGGAGACCTGCAGAGAGTTCACACCCACCTCCTTAGCCCTGAGCTATGCAGAAGTTTGCTCACCAAGAAGCTGGCTCATGTCGGTCAGGGTGGGGGAGAAAGGCTTTATCATGCTCTCCACCAAGCTAAAATGACAAAGGGGACATTTCTCCATCTGATTTAGTCCTTTTGCCTTATTTCTCAACTATTCCAGAACTCAAGCCAAACAGTTACCATTTATGGGACCCCTCGTAGCCTAACAATCATGCTGATGGCAACCATACTAACAATTATAATAACTTTTTTAAAGCTCTGACGGTTTGAATACTAATTGGACCAGGCCCTGCAATGAATTTAAATGCATTATCTTACTACATCTTCCTGGTATATTTACCAGGCAGGTTCTACTATTGTCTCTGTGTTACAGAAAATTGAGGTTTAGCAACTAATAATCAAGCCCACTATCACACATCTAGCAAATAGTGGCAGATCCATCAGGGCCTAAACATTTAGCCGCCATGCTACTCTGCTTCAAGAGGGGAGAAAAATCCCTTTTTGGACCCTACCCGCTAGGTTAACACTAAGACCTAATACACTGTTCCCAGGATTACTTGGGCCACCAGCCGCTGAGGATGGGACAACGATTGGTCATGTCTCACCTCTGTGTTCTGCCGATCTCCACCTCTCTGGATTGCGAAGTCCAGGAGATTTAATTAGGAGATGGGTTCCACGCCAGAAACACAACACACTGCCTCTGGGTCATACCGGGGTCTGTGGCTCCATCTTTTCCAGTCAACTTATCTTGAGGTCTTGCCTTCCAACTCAGTTTGTCACCTCTCTGCCCCAGGACTGCCAACTCCAGTATCTCCAGACTGAAAGGGGCCAAAGCGGCCAGCGCTGCCACAAGGTGACAGAGTCAGGTCACTCCGAGCCCTCTTGGCAGGGCTGGACATCACTTTAGGGGGGCAATTTCAGGAGCACCAGAATATCCCAAACTGCTCCTTGGCCAAAATATATCCCTCTTCTCACTCCCCCGTTGGCTTGTCAGGGAGCCTGATTTCTACCTTACAAAGCTATGTCTTTGACTTAAAGCATCATCCTCTTTTCAAAAAGAAAATGTTCAAGGATACTCTAAGTCTTAACTCCTTCATGTACAGTGGAGGTACATCCACTTAAAAGAGTTGATTTGAGAACTAAGAGGCATACTAGATATAGTAAACTCATCAGAGTTCCTAGCTCAAAATACCTATTTAGCAGTTATCATATCACTAGCACTCCAACCAAACTGAGATGTGCTTCTCTGAACGATTTCTGTGTTTAAGGACTTAGGGATGGAGCCTAGAACTAATGCCAAGAGGGATTAGGGTGTTAGTCCGCTTTCCCATTGCTAGGCACAACACTCAACATCCACAACTTTACTGATGGAGGAGAGTTTAATTTGATTCACATTTTAAGGAGATTCAGTCCATGGTCAACTGGCTCCAAGGCAGGAACAACATGGTGGAAGTACATGGTGGAGCATGTTTAATTCATGGCACCCAGAAAGTAGACCAGGGGAGCAATACCAGAGAGGAAGGAGCAAGGGACCAGACAGAGACCCAAAGGGCATGCCTTCATGACCCACCGACACATACCAACAAGTACACTCCACCAAAGCCCTGGACAGGTCCCAGGCCAATGAAGGGGACACAGTCAAGATTAACCATCACACCCAGAAATCAGGAAACTTGAGTTCTGACCCTTACTTTCGTAGGACCAATGAAACTCCGTAAGGCATCACCAGTCTCTGCCCAAGAGTGTTTTGCCAACACTGAAATTAGAGAAGGTCACAGAGGGAAGACCCTCCTAAGTAGTCTGGTTCAGTGATGGTGACCACCTAGTCTACAAGAGTCACTTCCCTATTCCATACATATGGCAGGTATCAAGAATCTATCACAAGAAGTCCATAAACACTTCTCGCACTGTCCTCCAAGTTCTTAACACTCAGTCAAATCTGCGCATCAGACCAATGCATGGTTTTCTCCCATCCGGACCAGGGTCGACCACGACGGTGCAGACATACTGCCAACCTCTGCCCACCATCTCCTAGCCTGTGCTTCTCGAGCTCAAACATGGCTACAAGTCAGCTCGGCACCTTATTGAAATGCAGATTCTCATGCAGCAGGTCCCGGTTAGGGCTCAGAGTGCTGCATTTTTACTAAGCACACAGGTGTCACAGCTTCTGTAGGTACAGGGACCTGAAGGGTGGTAAATCCGCAGAGGATGTGATGGAGACACCCCAGCCCGTGTGTACAAACCCAAGATTGCAGCTCACTCCTTAGGAGCAGCCATCCTGTCCCAAGGAACTGTTGGCGATAAGCTCCACACTCAATTTGTCGGGGCAGAAATAAAGCAGTCAGTCATCAAGAACTCTCCACAAGGCAAAATTTACTACGGCAGAAGAGTGCGCAACACCTCCAAAGGTGAAGTAGTAAGCACACGGAGAAGCAGCAACAGGCTCCTTTTATATCCTAATGCATGAGAAGCAGCTGACCTTTTTCCCCATTTGCTGGGTTGAAGCCTGACAATCTCTCCCGACTGGCTAGTCCAGGTGTCTTGAGGGGAAGGCCTGAAGGGTTGCTGGGCAGAGTGGCTAGGAAGGGTTGGGGGCACGGGGAACTGAAAGTCCTTGGCACGAGGTTTCCCAGGCTCCAAGCTGCAGACATCCTTGTAACTGTTAACAACAGCATACCTGGTGCGAGGGGTGGGGGAAGCAGGCTGGGTGAACTAAAGTTTCAGGTGGAGACGCTCCTGTTCAGACCCTTTGATAGAAAAGACAGGGCCATGGTTTCTCAGTGCCCGCGCCTACAACATGCCGAATTCCGTCTTTTTCCAGGCCTGTACCCCAAAATGCACACACACACATTCAGAGAATCTTTGGAGTGGTTCTAGAGGCATTCGGGGGGTGGGGGGTGCAAGAGATACATCAACCTGAGGACTAAAAGGTCCGAGTTCTTCCCAGCCTCTGTCTGACACTGGCCAAACCACTCTGCTTCATCTGCTTCCTCCTGAAAAGATCCTGGCTGGAAGCCAACCCAGCCTAACAGCCTCCTACAAACACCACGCGGCAACCTGGCCTGACATGTACTTTCTTCCCTGGAAGGTGAGAGGATGCCCCTCAGAAGGCGCACAGATGTATTTGGCTGATTCCTCAACATGTCTGTGGCAACAAGTGACAGCTGAACAGGGAATGTCCTAGGATGTCAGCCTCGGAGGACTTCAGCACCCAGCCCTTCAGACCTCTTCATTCAACAGCATGGTCCTCCTCCTCCGCTTATTCATCTTCTTAAAGCAAGCTGAGCACCTTCGCCCAGGAGCCTGAAGCAACACTTAGCAATTAAAAGATACTTAGAAACTGCAACAAATCTTACAAACCACAGCCGCATTTTAACGACCCTAAAGTGAATCTCTGTTTAGGAAAACAATGACAAGGCTTTCCTCCTCTACCTGGAAACCATCTTCAACCAACTGCACTGTCCTTGCCCTAAGGAGGAAGGTATGGAAGTTGATTTGGTGGCTGGAGCAGGCTGGGCCCCAGAGGCTCCCACCCAGCTCCAGCGGCCCCAGCAAGTCACTTTCCCGAAGCTAATTCTCGGTTTTCTCATCTCTCATGTGGGAAAAAAATCTGCCGAACATGGACTCGACAGAGAGTTCTCAGTGGATCCCAGGTACTACTATTTGTATGTTATTTAATCCTTACTGAAGCCCCAAGCCAAATGTGCCAGTTGATCAATTTATAGGTGAGAAAGCCCTAAACCAGACAAGTTGAGGATCACGGCAAGGCCCCGGAATGGCTCGGCTTGACTTCAAATGTTTGTTCCTGTTCTGTATAAGAGACATCCTTCCTTGCTCTGTGCTCTTCATAGAATTTTGGGAAGATTCAATAAGGCAGCAGGAGAGAAAGCCATTTGTACTCCTAAGTCTTGTGTGTGCATCGCGATGGCTAAGGCGAAGTGGTAGCTGCCAAGTGATGGGGCACCAGGTCCCAGGACTGCAGGGAGGAACTGGGGGTCTTGGACATAAAGCTCTTGATTCTACTCTGTGCTCCAACTGTGACACACTTCTCTCCTCCTTCAGACACGAGTCATTCAGTTGGGAAATGTTTCACGTGTCTAATAAACCCTGGAACTCCCCGAGGTCACTGGGGGCTGACTTCACTCTTTCTGGTGCTGGTGGTACTGGGAATCGAACCCAGGGCCTTCCTACTGAGCTACATCCCAGCCCCTTTTTACAGTTTTCATTTTGCAACAGTGTCTTGCTAAAACACTAAGTAGCCCAGGCTAGGGTCAAACTAGGATCCTCCTGCCTCGGCCACCCAGTCATTCCACATTTTTCCCTTTGTTTTTAGTTCTTTTTTTCACAGGCGGGTAGTAAGAGGTAGAAAGGACAGGAGTTGGAGTTTCCCCCTTTGCAAAGCAAGCTGTCTTGTAATCCAATTCTCCTGTCTCCCATTCTCTCAAGTTGTGCATTCAGGCAGCTTCTTGCCATGGTTACACAATCTTCTGATTAAACTGTGCCAGCCAGCCAGCTCCAGTTTCAGAAAGTAAATGAATAAGTAAACTGTTATACTAAAGCAAGGAGAAGACACAAGCTTGAGTACAGGGAGAATTCTCTGACAGCCAAGATAATCAAGACTATATCAAAAGAGTTATAAATGCCTAAATAAGGTAGAAGAGAAAAGTGATCTTATTGTAATTGGACAGCACATTAAAAAACAAAAACTGATTAAAGCAGAAGGTACCTATAACATTAGTTGAGCCCCTTGCCTTCTAGGAGACTCTATTTCCTTATTAATAAATGTCTCAAACACATTAACTAGCTACTGCAAAGCATCCGCTATGTTCTAGATGCTGTATTTTACGGGGCCATAGATCACACGCAGATTATTTGAAAGAACAGAAGGTATTTACCCTGAAAAGGTAGCTTAGGAAGAAATAGAAACAATTTAAATATATGTTGTAATGTGAAAGAAATACTGGCTTTATTTTGTGTTCCTTTGGGTTACTGAGCCCAAAAAGGAGGGCATTTCCCATCAAACCTCAGTGTGTCTGCCTCTGATCACTCTTGGAGACTGGAAGATTTATTAAACTGCTCATCCTCAGTTTTCTGGCCTACAAAATGGTAGTGAGATGGCCTACCTCCTTCATTACAGGGATGGTTCAATTAATGCGGGCAAAGGATACAAGTACATAATACACACTCAAGGGCTCAATAAATATTTATTCCTTCATTATCTATGGAGGATTAGAAATAAAAGACAATTACTCTGGAGCACAGCCTGACTAAGCAGAGATCCAAATAACTCTGGATTTTGTCCCATTTCCACAGTTTCATCCCATCTGACTACAGTGACTGTGCATTCACATCCTTCTGGGCCATGGTAATTCTGAGTCACACTCCACACCTAGCTTAGGACGGTGGGAAGAAAACCCACTCCTTCCACCCAAACAAATGACAAGGCTGAGTTACCGCTCATGTCCTGATATCTCTGAGAGTAGGGAGGCCATTTCTAGCCCATAAGCTCCCCACCTCACAGACACCACTGGAACAGTGCATGACACATTGCAGGTGCTTTGTAAGTATGTCTGCTTACCAATATCACTTTCTGCCACTTGGGTGCATTTTTCCCCACCTCTCACTCTGCTCCCAAGAACATGTACCGATCCAGAGTAAGGGATGAAATCCTCACAAATCTCCTTTATTTCAAACGTGCAAGTTTTTCCCAGTTTGTGCCTACAGCCCAGGCTTCACCCAAGAGCTCTAGATCATATATTCAACTGTTTGCTCAACTGCTTTTCATCTCAGCACCAGCACACACAAGAACTGCTGTCTACAAAGGCCAAGCCACCCTCCAGTTGTCCTCATCTCAGATAATGACACCATCGTCTGTCCAGTTGTTTAAGTTAAAAATCCAGGAGTAACCGTTGATTTCCCACTAGTGTATATTCAATCCATCGGCCAGTCTTGGCCAGCTCTTGCAAGTATATTCCAAGCCCGGCTGCTTCTCACCAGTTCCCCTGTAACAGCTTGCTCTTTGAGCTCCATAGTAGTCACTGAAGCTGTCCCTGGCACCACCCCTGCTTCCCCACAGCTCCCTTGCATTTCACAGCCAAACAGTCTACGTAAAACATTCCCTGCATTCTCCAGTTTAAAGCCCCATCGTTCATTGGACATCCCACGCTCATGGAGCGCCTTTGATGTGCTGTGTCCTGTTTAAGGCAATAGGAATAGAGCAATGAACAAACCAAAAAAACACCTGACCATGGGGAGCTCACTTCCAACTTGGGGATACACAGAGAAGGGCCCTGAGGACTGCTGGGGTCCAGCTCTTTTACAGGTAGTCAGGAAAGGCCTCGTGGAGGGAACAGTATTTGAGAAAGAATTAAGCAAGCAGGGGAAAGAGCCATGTGCATGTCTGGGGAAAGCTCTCCAGACTGAGGGAACAGCCCAAGCAGAGGTCTGGACACAGGAGTGCACCTGGAAAGTTTGAGGAAGAGCAGGGAGAAGCTGGGTGAGCAGTCTGGGTTTTGCTCGGCTGGAGATGGGAAGATCTTGGATGGTACAATTAAAAGAGAGATGAAAAGAACAGCATGCTATAACTTCTTTACAGCAACATTCTGTGTTGAGAATAGACTGAAGAAAGGCAAAGTGAGATGATGAGGGGACAAGGTGGTGTGATAATTCAGGTGAGAGGTGATGGGCTTGAACCTAGGAGTAGCTACATGGATAATGATGAGCAGTCAGACCCCAGGTACAGTCGGAAGGCAGAACCAGCAGACTGTGCCGACGGAGTGGATGTATGAAGACTGGGGAAGTTACAGATGACTCCACATTTCTTGGCCCAAGCAGCTAGACAGGTGGATTCACCCTTCCAAAAGACAGGGACATCATGGGTAAAGCAGACTCACGGGGCAGGAGGCTAAATACGTTAACTTCGAGTGTCCTTTAAGACAGGAAGTGGAGGCCTTGTGTAGGAAGTTGTGTGTACAAGTCTGGAATGCAGGAGAAAGTCAGCTCTGCTGCGACAGGTTTGTGAATCATCACCATATAGATGACAGTTGTCCCCGTCACTTTCTCCTTGTTGCTGGGACAAAACACCTGACACTCACAGTTTAAAGGAGAAGAGGTTTGCTTTGGCTCACAGCTCCAGAAATTTCAGTCCACGTTTGGCAGGCTTTAACATAGAAATGGCACAGCAGAAGGGCCTGGGTGGAGGAAGCAGACGGCAAACGCAGGAGCCCAGAAGAAGATACACCCTTCCAGGTCACCCTCCAGGGCCCCCCTCTAACCAGGCCCCACCTCCGAGCAGCAAGGAAGATGTAGCACCCCCGTAACCCAATCACCTTCCAAAGGGCCCTCCTGAGTGCATGAGGCTCATGGGGGACATCTAGATATAAACCATAACAGTGTTTAAAGTCAGGCTACTGGATGAGACCATCAGGGAATGATCATGGTGGAGGAACCAGGGAGAACACAGCCTCCAGCCACAGTGGGTTACACCAAAGCTGAGAGAGTGAAAGAAAAGGAGCGATCAGTCAACTAAAGCATACAGGCAAAGGGCTGGGAGGACAGGTCAGTGGTAGAGCGCTTGCCTGGCATGTGTGAGGTCCTGGGTTCACTCCCCAGCACTGGGGGCAGGGGAGGAGGGGTAAACTTCCCAGGGACCAGAAAACCACTCACTCTGCCTATAAGGGCCTGGTGCACTCTTGCCTCATCTTGCCCTCTAACTGCATCCTCTGCCTGTACTCTGCTCACTAAGCTCATTTACCCTGCTCACGCTAGACTTCGGTTTGCTCTTCACATTAGTAAAATTTATTCTCCCTTCAAAACTCTGTACTTCTCAGGAAAAATCTTCTAAACCTCAAAGCTGACTTGTTGTCATTTAAGCCTCAAAGCTCTTATATTACTTTCATGGAGAGAAATTTACGATCCTAGCCTCCACTCATTCACATATTCTTTGCCAATTATAGTTAGATAGATAGATAGATAGACAGACAGACAGACAGATAGATGATAGACAGATTGATTTTATTCTGTTGCACATATCACTATCATAAATGTCCTTATCTTAGTTTACATTTTTATTGCCTATCCTACCCAGCTCTCCCAGGATGGGGGTAAAAACTCTTGAGTTGTTGTTTGTTCTGTCTTATTCTGCACAGAGGTACCCCACCGCCTCTATTTGTAACCATCATCCAGCAAGTGCTCAACATACATGTAAGAGACAAGTATAAACCAAAATCTAGAGATGGAGCAGTCACCTCAAGAGTTAAACAGAGGCAAGACTAGAGCTTAGATTTCTAGCCTTAAACTCAAGGCTGATTGACTAGCTATTCCAGAAGAAGGAACAAGTAGACTGAATGAAACCATCCACGCTCTTTTTCAAATTAACAACTAACCAATGGAATTCTCTTTTCCCTAGATACACTCTGTACCTCCCTAATACTCATAACTTCAAGTATGTAAAATCATTGACTAGCACTAGAAAAACCCTCTGACAGGAAAAATCATAGTATTCTAAAGCTTCGGTCAGGAAGGGACCATAGTCATTTTTATTGCTACTTTCCTTTTCTCATATAATCTCAGGATCTTGAAAGATCTTTGTTCAGAGGCCAAGGAAGAGATTAAAACTGATCTACAGCTCTACTAGTTGCCTGGTGCCCTTCAGACGTCCCCTAGAGAAAGAATAGCTTCTCATATGTCCACTCATTGGACAAATAAATATGAAACGAGTCTCAAAGCTGACGATCCAATAGCGAACAAAATAGATAAGGTTCCTACAGGTGTACAGCTGTCTGAGGTAGCAACAAACCTTTAGATGAAGTTTAGCTACTTGGTCCCTACCCTGGATTTTGATTTGGCATCAAATCTAGACATATTCTCTAGTTCTGCCCTTGGAATAGTGCTCAGTGCCTTCTCGTGAGAAATTTCTGGGGCTCTTTGTCCAACCTGACTCCACCGTATGAACCTAAACCCAAGCCAGAGGTCCAGCTCCTGTGGCCCAACATGTTCCCAGCTACTTTTAACGCTAAATCTTTTTACTCGGGGGACAACATATATGAACAACGAGTCCACATCTCCAAACTTGTGTTGTCCTGTCACACTATTGCTTACTTCTTAAACACCCAGCCCAGACACGAGGCTGCCAAAGGCACCTGGCCTTGGCGCAAACCGTGAGTGCAGGAGGAGGCACTGAGGTCTTTCTGCGTGGAGCAGAATCGTGCATGTTCCCATCCCTCTGTTCGCTTTTCCCTCAGAAGCGCTGAAGTATATTGCAGACCAAGTCGGGCTCCAGGGAGAAGAAACGGAATTAATATGTTTTCACTCCTGAATGCCTCAGACAAGCTAGCGCCTGAGTTTTTCTCATCTTTGTTAGGTAACTCTTTGGGGAAAATTCCATCTATAAATGTGGATTTGAGCAACATCTAAATCTAAGTTTGAAACTCAGTCCTGCAGCTAACACAATGTGTGCCTTCAGGAAAATCACTTAATTATTTCCAAAACCTCAGTCCATCTACACAATGGGAGCAACAGATATTTAGCTAAAGTTTATAGTAACGGTTAAATAAAATAGCGAAGCACTTAGAGTGAGGACTAGATCGCGCAACACCCTCCAAAGTCAGTGTGGCCACACCGGCCCGTGCTTCAAGCGCCCGTCTCCTCGTCATATGGCTGCTACGCACCTGCAGGCTGAGGGCAGTCCACAACGGAAGCTGGATTCCATCTGCGGTGGAAGTTTTATAAAAACTACCAGATATTAACTCCAGGTTTCTAAGGCACCAAGTGTCAACTTCCATAGGCTGCTGCGTGCTGCTGTCTTCACTGAAGCCCTGAGTCAGCTCCTAACTCATGCTTATTGTTTATACAGCTTTTTACCATCCTCTCCAGCAGAACAGCCTCCGGGGAATAAAACCCTAGAGAGAAATGCCTAAAAGACAGTGATGGACACGGGGAGAGTATGACAGTGATGATGGTAATAATGCAGATGTCAGCAATGGAGGCAGCTAGCAGCTAGTGATACTTTTTCGTAACAGGTACAGCATGCTCACTAAACATGTTTTCATTTAACACACACCAGAAATCAAATGTGCATTGTTGAAAACACCCATTTTTCAGACAAGGAATTTGAAATCCAGATTAGTTACCCAAGCTCATACAGCTATCAACAGGCAAGGCTGGAATTCAAACCCATTATGCCTGAAACCAGACCCCAGTCTCTTAAATGACACTGTTTATTTCTGGAAGATCCTAGGATAAATTAGTTAAAATAATTTCTTTGTTTTCTAGAAATGACAACTGACCCCCCCCCAAACAGAGCAGATCATTCATTCAGCCATCAAATACTGGCCGTGCATCTACTAGACACCAGGAGCTGAGGCGCCGGAAAACATCAGGGAGGAAAGTGCAATCCCTGCACTGGAGGAGTCTACAGACTTTCCGAGTTAACCTCCCGGGTCAATGGCAAAGCCAGAACAACTCCGGGATTCTGGCACTTGCAAAAGGCAAGTATATCAGTCGAAGTTCTTCAGAAAAACAGAACCAATAGGGCATGGAGGTGTGTGCGTGTGCATACACTTTACATACATCTATGGGTGTGGTCACATATAGATGTATGTATACGGGTGTTTACATGGTGTTTATATAAATATGTATGACTGTGTGCGAGGTACAAATATAGACAATTTTATTTTATGGAATTGGACCATGTAATTCATGGGACTTGCAGGTCTCAAACATACAGGGCAGCCAAGGAGCTGAAAGCCCAGGCAGGAGTTGGTATTGTATTCCTGAGACGGTTTCCTTCTCTTCAGCAAAACCTCAGTTTCTGTTCAGTTTTTGCATTCAACTCATTGAATGAGACCTACACACTTTATTGAGGGTGATCTCATTTAAAGTCAACTGATATACTTTAAAATTAAATATATCTACAAAATATCTTCTAGAGTACTATAGCTTTACCAAGGTGTGATGGTTAACTGATCATGTCAATTTGAGTAAGAAATGCCCAACTAAATTGGATCAGCACGGTTCTGGGCATGGCTGAGGGGTTTGCTGAAGATGGAAGACCCATTTTAGGGCAGCTTGTGGCCTGAATGGTGTAAATGGGAAACCAAGAAGGAAGGCTGCTTCTGTTTCTTCCTAGCAGCTCCAGTCTTCACCCTCACCTTGAACATTATCTCTTGGCTTCTGGTGAGAACCCTCCAGCCTCCAGGCGACCCTTCAGCCTCCTGATACGGACTCGCACAGGACACTACACTGAGCTCCAGGCCTTCGACTGGATCCTTCAGATCTCCAGAGCACACACAGTCCTGCATACTCCCCCACTGATTGTGAGTGGCCAACATAAGCCAATCTTCTAAATGTTTATGTATGTATTAAGTCAGTTTCTCTAGTAAGCACTGACTAATACACCAGGTGACCCTCAAAAGCAAATATCACAGCAAGTCAATGCGTCAGTCTTTCCAAAGTTACATCTAGCTCTGCCTGATATTATGGTCTACACATTCGCGCCCATCCCCAAATTTGTATGTGGAATACTAATCCCCGAAGTAATAGTGTTAAAGGGGCAGGGATTTGGGGAGGTGACTGGGTCACGAGGACAGAGCATGCATGACTAAGACAGGTGCCCCATACAGGAGAGAGACCTCGTCTCTTCCAGCACACAAGGTTCTCTAAAGATGACCAAACAGGAAGACAACAAATCTCCACCGAACAATTGTGCCCCTAAATCTTATCGCTCGCTTTATAACATGGAGGAAGGTACAGATATGAATCCTATCAAGTTTGATACTGCTTGTGTCAAAACTTTCAAACAGGCAATTCACCAGCCCCTGTGGGCGCGGGTGTGCGTACATGTGCACGTGGGGCAAGAGAAGGGATTGGAAAACTCCAATTATGCCTTTAAAGTTATACCAGTATTTGACTCTCCAGAAAATATACTAGTAAATAAATTCATTATCTCTTATAAAAGAAGTATGTGCAATTGGTAGGGCTAACTGTTCAAGGTACCTCAGTGATTTAGAATTTAGTAAAAAAAAAAAAAAAAAAAAAAAAACAAAGATATCACACAAGGAGTAATAAAAATGTACTTTTGTGTTTTGGGGTTTTTTTTGGTTTTTTTTTAAAATTAATTTTGTTGGGACACTTTTGACATACATAATAATCACATTCATCACAGAGAATATCCTAATTTCAAAATGTTACCAGATACTTTAAATATTTTAAATACTGTACATATACCAAGATGTATCATGTACAGGTACAAAATAACCATGTTGATTATGATCATTATGTATACAATGTACCAATCCATGTTCTTGGTAAAAATAAAAAATTTAAAAAAAAAATAAATTAAATAAAATAAATAAATAAATAAATAAATACTGTACATATAAAACTTCCTGTGAATACACGGCTCACAGACTATAGACATCTTCTTTTCTACAGACTATAGATGCCTGTACATCTCAAGTTTTTTTCCCATTCTGCTCCTTTCCCTTCAATCCTTCTTCCTCTTTCCCTTTACAAAACATTGTTTCTATTGTTTTCCTTCCATTCTTTTTTTTTTTTTTAGCCTGATTCCCTCCCTTCCTCTTCCCCCTTCCCTTGTTCTCCTGCCCATTTGAACTTTTTCTTCCTACTTCCCAATATGGTTTTTGTTCTTTTGAAACAAGATCTCACTATGTTCCAGGCTGGCCTTGAACTCTTGATCCTCCTGCCTCAGCCTCCCTAGTCCTGGGATTACAGGCATGTGGTACCATCCAGCTTTGCTGTATGTTCTTATGTCCATTTAATCATTTAGACTCTCTCAAATTTGGATTTGGGCCATTTCTAGTTTGTTGCTATTATTAGCAATCCTATTACAAACATTATTTTATATTTCTTTCTATTTTTTTTCCTAAAGATGTATTCTGCCTATTATTGGCCCTTTACTCTTGCCTATCAATTTGTGGATTATTTTATTCAAGTTATGTGGAAAAATAAAACCTGTTGGAACTTTCATTGTTAATCTTTGGAATCTACAGAACAAATTAGGAAAATGGACTCTAAGATATTAAGAGTTCCTAGTCCACGAATATGGTATCTCTCTCCCTTGAATTTTTTAAAGTCTCTTTCAAGAGTTTTATATTTTCTCTGTAAATGTCTCTATGCATATTTTATTGGATTTAGCTCAATGGTTAGAGTGCTTGCCTCGCAAACACAAGGCCCTGACTTCAATCCCCAGCACAAAAAAAAAAAAAACTATTTCTATACTCTTAATATTCTCTATATACAATTATTAATGGTGTCTTTACCTATGAGGTTTTGTATCTTGTTACTTTTTTGTACCTCAATTCATGCCAGTCATTATGACACTTTTCATACAAACTCTTCCTTGTCTACCATCAGCAGAAGAAAGTTTGTAATTTTCAGGATTAGGTAGGAATTGGGGACTAAAATTACCTCAGAAGGTAGATTTCATTTGTTATGATTCTGGCTCTAATTCTGGTTCTGCCGTCGTCAGCTCTGTGGTTTCGGGTTGATAACTTGCCTTCTCTAGGCTTAATACTAGCTGTAGTAGTATGTCTCAAAATACTACCGGCAATATCTGTCCCTCTTGTACACTGTTATTTCCCACTGAGAAGTGAAATCTAATTTCCTACACCCTTGAATCTACATTGGCCTATGATTTCTTTGACCAACAAACAGAAATGGTGAAATGAATGCTGCTAGCTTTCTAAGGATAGGTCATTAGAAGCCTTGCAACCAGGTCTCTTGGAATGCTCACTCTGGAAGTAGCCACCATGTGAGGAAGCCCAAGCCAATCATGTAAAGAGGCCAAGTTACAAAAGAGATACCCAAACAACCCCCAATTCCTGCAGTCATACTCAGTGAGACAGGAGATATGAGGTTGAGGAAGACTCTAGCTGACCCGAGCCTCAGTTGATATATGAATGCAATTCATGAGGGATATCACAAAAGAACTATTAGAGCTGATAAATGAATTCAGCAATGTTGCAGGATATAAAATCAACATTAAACATCGATACCTTTACTTTATACCAATATTAACTAAGAAATAAACCAGGAAAGCAGTCCCATTCAAAATATCTTCAAATAAAATAAAATACTTAGGGATCACTCTAAACAATCTAACCAAAGAACGCTACAATGAAAATTTTGGAACACTGAAGAAAGAAACTGAAGAAGATACTAGAAGATGGAAACACCTCCCATGTTCACGGATTGGCAGAATTAATATTGTCAAAATGATCACATTACCGAAAGTGATCTACACATCCAATACAATCCCCATCGAAAAGCCAAAGACATCCTTCGCAAAACTAGAAAAAATCATCCTAAAATTCATATGAAAACACAAAAGACACACATACCAACGGAACAGAATCAAAGACAAAGAAACACCCACACGACCACAGCCATCTAGTTCTGGACAAAGGAGCCAAAATTACACTTTGCGGAAAAGACGGCCTTTTTAGTAAGTGGTGCTGGGAAAAGGGGATAGCCCCGGTAGACGATAGAAACTAAATCTCTATCTCGTACCCTGTACAAAAATGAGTTCCAATGAGGATCACAGACCTCTAAGACCTGAAACTTTGAAAATGCTGGAAGAAACATGGGGCGGACACTCAAAGCTATAGGCACAAGCAAAGACTTGTTGAAGAGGACTCCGGTAGCACAGGAAATAATAGTGAGAATCAACAAATAGGACTCTGTCAAGTTGAACATTTCTGCACAGCAAGGGAAACAACTAATAGAGTGAAGAGACAGCCTGTAGAATGGGAGAAAACCTTTACCAGTTACCCTTCTGACAGGGGATTAACATGTAAGCATATAAAGAGCTCAAAAAAATTTAAAACCGAAAAATCAAGTAGCCCAATCAGTAAACAGGCAAATGAATTGAACAGACACTCTCTGAAGAATCACAAATAGCCAATAAGTATATTTTTTTAAATGTTCGATATCTTTAGCCATTAGGGAAATGAAAATCAAAACTACATTGAAATTCCATCTTGCCCCAATCGGAATGACTATCATTTAGAATACAAAAACAGTGAATGCTGCTAAGTACCGTATGTGGAGGGAAAGGAACCCTTCTATGCTGCTGGTGATCATGGAAATTAGTACAGTCACTGGGGAAATCAGTTTAGAGGTTTCTCAAAAAACTAAAAACAGAGCTACCATTTGGTCCAGAAGTATCACTCCTGGGTATGCACCTGGACCAATCAAAGTCAGCCTACTACAGGGACACCTGCTTACCCATGTTTATGGCAGCACAATTCACAGTAGCCAAGATATGGAACCGGCCCAGATGCCAGTCAACAGATGAACAGAAAATGGGATGTAGAGAGAAAGAATGAAATTCTGCCATCCACAAGAAAATGGATAGCTCTGGAGACCATCGTGTTGACTGAAGTAAGCCAGACTCAGAGAGACAAATACCACATGTTCTCCCTAATACATGGAACCTAAAAAGGATGACAAGAAATAGAAGGGAGACTATCGTTAGACAAGAGGAAGGGAGTAAGGGGGAGGCACACAAGGCAAGGTAAGAGGGGAATGGCATAAGCAAGACACATCACACACAATGAAACCCCCCAAAATGTGAAACTAGGTGGTAGGGAGAGGAGGGTGAAAACGATCAAAGTATGTTATGTATATGTATAACTCTCCAAATGAAGCCCATTGATAAAAAATAAAGAATACAAAAATAAAAAAGAACTACTAAGTAGAATCCAGTCAACATACAAAAACAGGAGAGACAATAAGTTATCGTTAAGTTACAAGCCACTAAAAATTGGATCACTATGTACCAATCAGAAACCTTAAGCAATAGAAAACTGAAATTGAGGTTTTTCTCGGACTGCATTTGGAAGAATCACAGAACTCCCAGGAAAATCCCTGTCGGGGAATAGAGACTGATTTGTAAAGCTCTATGCTTTCCTGAACATCCTATTCAACCACGGAGGCTCCTTTCTTAAATTTTATAACTGGAGACCTATAAAAAAAAATCTCTTTTTTAAACCTAAAGAGAACAAAACAAATAGGAAGAGAAGAAAAAAGAAGAGGACAAGACAGTTCTATCTGTCTGATAAATCCTAGATCAGATGGTCTCTGGCCTCTAGAATGAACACAATATTTAATGTTTCCTTCTATCATTATCTTACTATGATATCACTAAATATCAAAGAAGAAGCAACTAAGGCAACGTCCAGTGAGGAATGGTAGTGAGAATTAAGAGCTTTTATCTCAAAGGGAGGAAACACAACTCAGAAATGTCTAATCATGAGACAATCTATGTTGCAAAGGAAGTGAACTGCCATCCATCCACATTACCAAGCTCCTGCTTATTACCCTCATACAGCGAATTTGATTTTTTTGTCTACATCTTATTTCGTACACATAATCCAAGACCACTTTTAAATTTTGACCAGCACTATTTCTTCAGGATATCCCTTTATAGCATATTTTTCATATAAATAACTTCAAGTTGATTGCTTTTCCTCCAATGCACTGCAAAATATATGCACGATTATTAAGATGATATTCTACCACACACCAACTAAAAATGACCACATTCGTCAAGACATTGCACTAGAAGACCCTTTCAACTCTAAGCGTCTGTGGTCCAACAGTCTCCAAAGTTAACTTATTCAAAACTGCATTCACTTTAGAGGCCTGAGCCAGCTTTCCAGATTTATTTCAAGGTCTTGCTCTTGTCATTTTCTTCATCCCTAAAGTTTTTTCTGATAAATCCCCATGATTTAAACACTCAGATTCCTTTACAATAAAAACATAATACTTGCTGCACACTAACTACTGCTAGGCCTCACACAAAGGGCTAGAAACAGAGAACATCGTTTTGCAACAGAGACATTATTTTTTAAAAGCAAAACCTAAGGAAACACTTATTTTAGCTGAGCTGCCCAGGTTTCTTTAGTTTCCATGCCTGATTCCTTTTAGCTCTTGGTCGTATCATTACAAAAAAATGATGTTTCATTACTTAATGCTCTAAATGAGATGCCTGTGAAGATTCTGATTTCGGAAAAATGTCAAACTCATCTTGGCAAAAGCCAGCCACATGGCAGCATTATAATAAGAAAAGGAAAAAGTTTCGAGCTTAGCCTTTCCAGAATGAAATTAATTACGAGAAACTCTTTCTAAGTCTCTGGGCACCCATGCCTTTCCCCCTGAGAGTTAGTTATAAAATGAGTTTGCACTTTCTGTGCCAGGTAACGTGGGTAAAAATTCGTACCCTGAAGAGGGTTAGAACACTGAACCATGATTTCCTCCCGGCCTCAGCTCCAGGGACCCGCTCCACACTCCGTAGCCCGGCTCCTTCTGCGCCAAGCGTCATTGGTATTCTCTGTGCCTATCACTTATTAGCCTTGACCATCCACCTAAGCTTAGCTTCGTTATTGTTATACCCTCACACCACTGAGAGGGAACCTGTTAAAAATGCAGAGGAAATCATCCTCTCGGTCAAATAGGCCTGAAATTTGGCCTGGAAGCTATAACTACTCTCTTTGTGCCCCTCTCTTAGGCACGGGCTTTCTGCTCTCAACTAGTAAAACATATACTTTGGATTCATTAATTCGGCAGACATTTCTTAGCACCGATTTTGCGTCCAACATCATAAGAGACTGTGGGAAGAATACATCAATAAATAGAATACTGTAACTTCAAAAGCTAAATGTTTAAAAGCCAAATAGTTAAGGATGATAGGTTACTTCCCCCCAGCTGCAAACACTGTGATGGTAGCATCAGGAAGACAGAGTCATATTTTACAGATTATTTTCCCAGAATCACATGGCCTATGGTAGATGTAAATAAAATATATTTTATATGAATAAGTGGAGGCTATGAAAATACAGTGGAAACAGATGTATTTTGGTTAATAATATTAGAGAAGCTTTCTTGGAAGAAGTGGCAATTGAAATAGACTTGAAGAAAAGATCAAAAATGAAATTTCTGAAATGAAAGGAAGGTTCACAGAGTCTCTCCCCAGTTTCCAATAAGTACCACCCAGTTGTGAAAACCAATAAACATGTAAAATGGCATCCAGGCCTGTAACAGGGCAGAAGGGGAGAAAGTCCTAACACATCTCCAAAGAAATTCGGTCTCAAGACTTAATGGTGAGTTAACCTCCCAACAAGTCTCATGAATATCCCTAAATCTGGAAAACAATAAACTGTAGAAAGGTTATTCTTCCTTTCCCACTTTTGACTTAAACAATGTTGAAGGAATTGAAGTAAATGAATTAGGAAAGTGAGGAGGACTAAATTGACTTCCTTTTTGCAGAAGAAAAGATTCAATGTTCTCCAAGGAAATGGGGAACAACGAGTTTCAACGATCTTCTGCCATCTCCACCTGACCAGGAGACTGAGGAGGAGACTACCACACAGGAGACCAACAAGATCTCAGGGAAGAGCTCAGGGTCGCCTCTTTTTCTGGTGATCAGCAGTAATCATATGATCATATTACCTGTACCAGACAAATGTTTGCATTATCCAGCATTATGGAAATTATTTATTTTGTACTTCTATTTTTAAATACCCTATTTATATTGATTTTCAAACTAAAATCTAAATTTGAACAACTCTCCTAGCTGTAGCTTCCAATTTCTGTCACATCTCAGCCATGCAATTTAGAAATACTAGATCTACCACGACTGAAATAAAACAGATTATAAGTCATCATGGATATTCATTCGCATGGCAAGAAACAATTAGAAAACTAACTAGAACTTATCATTCTAAGTGTAAGCAAAATATTTAAAATGAAAAGAAGAACAAAGCATGTGTACAAATGTGCCACAGCCAAATACTAAAAGAATCGAAGGTGGAAGGCAAATGACATCCAGAGAACCCCACTGGAAAAGACATGTTCCGTGAAACAGAGAAAGTCCTCAAAAGGCTTCACGCCACACACACTCCTCAATTTTCAAAGGAATTACATCCCCATAAACTCAGCATAAATCAAAAGGATTGCTCAGTTGAAGATGTATTTCTTATCCCTAACCTGGCAGAGTCCAGCCTGGCCCACTCACATGCACTCTTGTAGAGCATCTACATCAACCTTCAGCCACAAAACCACCTTCCACAAAACCTACGTTATGATAAAATACGAAAGCCACTTTAGTGAGTGCAGTGCACTGCAGCGTATTGGCTGTTTACCTTGCTCCCGCCTGACGGTCGGAACTGCCGCCAGCTTCCACAGCCCGACACCGAGAAGGAGTGTGACTATTCCACCCGGGACCAGCCTGCAAAAAAATCAAAACTTAAAATTAAAAGTACAGTTTCTACTGAACGTACATTCTTTTCCACCATCATAAAGTCAAGATTCATTAAGTCAAAGGCAGGGAATGTCTGTACTTAAAAATTTAGTAAGACTAAATGAGAACACAGATGACAAATGATAAAAGCGCAGAATGAGATTAAACTGATGATTGTGCAAGCAGCAAAGAAACTAAAGGATGAGATGCCATTATTACACCGATAAATTAGGAACAAAAACCCAGACAGACACAACTGTAAATGAACACCAAAACGAAAAAACCTTAATACAGACACGATTTAAAAAACGGAAAATAAAATCAAGACAATTACAAGACATCAATATGGGAGAAAAAAATGATCTAACAAAGATAACTGGTATTCTGAAAAGGTTTTCACCCATAAAAACACAGGAAAAGCCGGGCGTAGTGGCACTCGCCTGTAATCCCAGCACTCGGGAGGCTGAGGCAGGAGATTCACCACGAGTGTGAGGCCAGCCCGAGCCCCACAGTGAAATCCTGCCTCAAAAAAAAAAAAAAAACTTAATGAAAACAAATTATTCCTGAAACAAAGCAAAAACTAAGTTTACCTACCAAAAAATATGCCATACCAAAACAAATATGTATGTAGAAATACCATAACCCCAAGCACTCATGTGTATCTGTTTATGTATTCCCATAAATTATATAACATACAAAGTATGTATTTTTCTTCTATAAGGCAAAAAAATCTAGTTTAATAATATTTAGCAACATCCACTGCCAGAAGTTGGTCAAGGGATAAGTACAAGTTCAAACAGAAACAACATAGGACTAAAGGACATTATGGCTACCAAATTGTCTTTCAAGTGTAAAGATAAATTTTTTAGTATGGAAGAACACAGAAAGTATAAAAACCAGCAATTCCTTCCTGGAAAACAAAGCCGACTGTGAAATTAAATCAGACAATGAAGATGAATGGAGACAGGTCCAATAGGATTGACGCACCTTCCAAAGTCAGACTCTCACGGCAAGACACACAGAGAGGAGGGAACTGAACATAACACACACTTGACTGACTAGACGAATGCACCTAGGTTAAAAGAAAAGATGTAACTTTAGAAATTTTACTTGGGTTGGCCCGGATGGCTGTCAAATCATCTGATCTGCCACTGCTATCAAAATTTTATTCCCTGCCATGGGTGGTGGTACGTGCTGCAATCACAGCACTCTGAGAGGCTGAGGCAGAAGGACTGCTAATTAGTTCAGCCTGAGCAACTTAGAGAGACTGTCTAAAAATAAAAATTAAATTTTTTAGTTTCTAAAAAATACAATTAGGCACATAGAATTGATCCCCAAGTAAGCCTTATTCTCCACTCCCATGAGATCTCCTACTAATTCAGCTGTGCTCAAAAAACTCCCATCTATATTTCCAAAGCCTTCCTAAGTGTTACCAGTGCAGATAATCTGGTAGTAGAGCTCAGAAGCTTTAAATATCTTCGTATCTTTTGAACCAATAAGTTGTTTCCCAGGAATTCATATTAAAAAATCATTAGAAGTATAGGAAATTATGTACCCATAGTACAGCGTTCATAATGGCAAATTTTTACAAGCAATACAAGTGCCCTCAAATAAACAAATGACTAAATTATTGTACGTAAAGGGAATATTAATATTTTGGAATTGTTATTCCAAACATGAGTACAGTAGAAAACTACATGAAAAATGAGGGTACAACAAATGAAGGTACAAGATTAAAAATGTGTGAAAACATACATATAAAGATAAAAAATAATGGAAAGAAATACTCTGATCTCCTCTGGCTTATGACTATAAATAATAACTTTCTGCTTTTTAGATAATCATGATAAAAAATTCAAGGTATATAATAAAAATTGGAGAACTAATAGTCATGTAAAATCCTCCTTGGAGGATTTCAGTGTATTATCCTAACCATCTATGGATGTAATTTCAGCTATTTCTGTGTAAACGACTTTACTTGTATATATGTAAATAACCAAATACAATGATCATAATATGCATTTACCTTCAGAATTAAATGTAATACATTTAATTATACTTTAACAAAAATTATAAGCAGATAAAAACATTTATTGGACTACAGAAAAGATACCTTAATCAAAAAAAATCATCTCAAAGTTGAAAGTAAAAAAGATCATAAAGAAGCTGTGGTCTTTTTTATTGGCATGTTTTCATTTTGAATAAGGCCATTTGAGTCTCATAAAAATGTCAGAATTCATACTCTTGCACTTTATTTGCCTCCTCCACATTCAAGTCTTTTGTTAGTTCCATTATTTTCAAATGGTCAAAGTACACAGCGTTTCTCCTCTAATTTGTAATCACAGTTTCCACAGGCACTCAGTCTTCATTCTGTATTTATGCCCAGGACCTGTCCTTGGGCCACACCTTCTCCACAGCTCTCTTTCTTATTCATCACTGCACACACACAGCCGTTTCTCTCCAACATCACTCTGTGCACACGGCCGTCTCTCTCCAACAGTGCTCACCAATCTTGATTCTTTTATTCCTACACACTTGCTGTAATGAGACTGTATATTCCAAGGGCGAACTGACTGGGTTACAAATGTCCCTTGAGCTGTACTACTGTCTCATAAAGTCTAAGTCTTGTTTTCTTAATCCTCAAAACTGTTCTACACATCTGAATCTCCATAGAACTGATCACGTTGTTCAGTACGCCAAATAAAGCACAATTTAAAGTCACCGAGACACTGTCTCGGCAGAGGCGTGGGTTAGCCCTTGGTGAGAAAGCACAGCTCCTACTGCTGAAGTTATTATCAAGGGTGCACTGCCCTGAGATTCGGTTCCCTGCCACAATCAGTGTGCCCCTACCGCAAATCTGAGACACGATGTTCGCACATACTAAACATACTTAAATTTTTCAGAGTGTATAACTTACCCCTTGTTCTAACTTTTGGCACATCTTGAAACTTCAGTTCCTTTATTTTGTAGACTAGGTAAAGAGGACTACAGTCAGGGATAGCAAAACTTTCAGAGCTTTCAATGGTGATGGCCCTCTGCGGCAACATGCCACAGATTCCCCACCACCGACATTAGTCTTCAGAGTGCCTGGCCCAACTCAGACAAAGGTCCACCCAGTAACATGGAAAAAATAGCCCAAATTTTATAGGAAAGTCATCTTAACGTATATGTTTTGCAACACAAATACTTATTGTCCATTTGTATCAATAAAATATATTCTTCCGTTTTATTTAAGAATAAGACCTCTGAGCCTGACAAGGCCCCACTTCCTCACAGCACACACAGCTAGAAACTCAGAAATGGACTGATCCGCCGATGAATACAGCACCCCCAAGACCCAGTCACATTCCGCAGCTCCGCCTCTGCACACACAAGACTCTTGGAGGACATTTCAGATTTAAACCATAAAACTCTCTACTCCACTTCTACTCCTACTTTATTTATGGAAATACATTATTTCTTATTACAAAGAAACTTACTACAAAGATAACACTAACAGAACATGCAAATGATAAATGTTGCTGCCATGCAACTTCAGTGTTGGTCAAAGTGCATATTTAAAATATGGAAGCAAACTTACGAGCCTCTATCCACCCTGTCCAAAGAGGTAGCTGCCCTCTATTTCCCAAGAACTCTATCTAGCTCTGTTTCTTTGGGTTTTGTGAGAAAAACAGGAAAGGTACTCAGTAAGATTCAACATCCCTTCATGGTAAAAACTCTCAAAAATTTAGCTATAGAAGGTATTATGGTTCTGATCTAAAGTGACCCCCAAAAGTTTCATGTATTCAGAACTGAGGATCTTGAAAGGTGATTGGGTCATGGGGGTGCTATACTCATTAGGGAATTAAACCACTGATGAGTTCTGGGCTGAATGTGCTCCTAGGAAGTGGGGCCCTATCAGAAGACTTGGTCACAGGGGATGCGAGTGGGAAGGTTGTATTCTTGTCCCTGGCTCCTCCCTTCTCTCCCTCCAGGGTGCCATGAGTCGAGCAGCTCTCCTGTGCCATGCGCTGCTACCATGCTGTTGCTGCCTTGATGTCAGCTGCCTCTGCCTGGACTGAATACTACGAAACCATGAGCCAAAATAAACCTCCCTGTAGGTTGCAGGTGTCGGGTATTTTGTTCCAGAAATGAAAAGTGACTAACACAGAAGGAACATACCTCAAAATACTACAAGATATATATGAAAAAATGCACAGTCAATATTAGACTGAAGACAGAAAATTTGAAAGTGTTAAGACCACAAATAAAATCAGAATGTCTACTTCACCACTCTTATTTAATACGTTATTGGAAGACTTAGCCAGAGCAATTAGGTAAGAGAAGGAAATAGAAGGAATCCAAATTCAAAGGGAAAAATGTAAATTATCTATGTTTGCAGAGGACATGACTTCATACATTAAAATCTAAATACTCTGTCACTGAGTTACTTTTCTTGTTGCTGAGACAAAATACCCGACACCCAAAGTTAAAGGAGGAAAGTTTTATTTAGCTCACAGTTTGTGGAGGTTTCAGTCCATAGTCATCTGGCTCCAAGGCAGGGTGACACAGCAGAACGGCATCGCACAGGAAAAACAGTTCACGGCAGGCAGAAGGTAGCAAAGCAAGTGAGCGAGGGACCTGAGCCACTTCTTTCTGCTTTTATATTCTACCTAGGCTACTGGGATTAGGGCAGTACCCAAACCAGTCAGTGGACTGATTTAGTAATCACACACTCTTAATCTCAGCATCACACACTCTAGATCCAGCTACCTCTGAAAAAGCCCCACCTATAACCAATGAAGTTTTTGGGTGACATCTAGACACAAAATCAGCAGGATACAAAATTAACATAGAGAAAGTAGTATTTTAAACACTAATAATGAACTTGCTAAAGAAGCAGCTAAGAAAGTAATCCCATTCCCCATAGCTATAAATGCGTAAAATATTTAGAAATGAATTTCATCAACAAAGTAAAAGATCTCTACAATGAAAATTACAAAACATTGGTAAAAAAATTATAGAGGACATTAAAAATAGAAATATATCCCATGTTTATGGATAGAAAGAATATTGTTGAAATGACCATACCACCCAAAGTGATCTACAGATTCAACTCAGCTCCCACCAAAATACCAATGATATTCTTTACAGAACTAGAAAAAAAAAATCCTCCGTAGAAACACAAAAGACCCAGAATAGTCAAAGTAATCCTAAACAACACCAATAATACCTGGAGGCATCATGGTACCTGCCTTCAAAGCATACTACAAACTTACAGTAACCAAAACAGCATGGGCCTTGCATGAAAACAAATGCAAAGTGGAATAGAATAGAGAATCCAGAAATCAAGCCATGTTTCACACTGCTCAGTGCTTCATACTGCTCAGTGTTTTTTGACAAAGGCACCAAGAACATAAAATAGAGAAAACACAGCCTCTTCCATAAATGGTGCTGAGAAAAATGGATCCACATACGAAGAATTACCATACACAAGAAGATCAACAACTCAAAATGCATCAAAGACCTAAATGAAAAGCCTGAAACTATGAAATTACTATAGGAAAATGAAGGGGAAGCACTTCAAGACATTGACATAAGGGAACGATTTTTTTAGGCAGGATTCCAAAGACACAAGCAAAATAAGGAAAAATAGGCAAGTGGGATTATAGCAAATGAAGACACTCTAGCTGGATGTGGTGTCACACACCTGTAATCCCAGCACTTGGGAGGCTGAAGCAGGAGGATTGCTGTGAGTTAAAGACCAGCCTGGGCTACATAGTGAGTTTAAGGCCAGTCTGAACTGTATAGTGAGACCCTGTCTCAAAAAACAAAAACAAACAAACAAAAAAGGATCTGGGGATTTAGCTCAGTGGTAGAGCGCTGGCTAGCAAGCACAAGGCCCTCAGTTTGATCCCCAGCACCCCTCCCCCAATGAAGAAGATTCCGCACAGCAAAAGAAACAATCAAAAAGAATTAAAAGACAACCTACAGAATGGGAGAAAATATCACAGACTATTCATCCAAAAAGAGATTGGTAACCAGACTATAAAAAGAGTTCAAAAAAACTCAAATAATCCAACTTTAAAATGGGCTGAAGTACTGAACAAACACTTCTTAAAAGACACCCAGTCAGCGTGCCTATAATCCCAGCTGCTTCGGAGGTAGAAGCAGGAGAGTCACAAGTTTGATGCCACTTTGGTGACCTAAGGAGACACTTATACTTCAAAAAAAAAATTTTTTTTAATTTGAAAACCTGTAAATGCCCAAAAATACGTTTAAAAAATGCTTGGTTTCATCAATCAATAGGTAAATGCACATTAAACCTACAATGAAGTGTTCTCTCACCCCAGTTAGGGTGGCTATATTCAAAAAGACAAAAAGTAGCAGCTGTTGGCAAGGGCGAGGGAAAGGGGAGCCTTACACACAGTTAGTGGTGGTGTAAATTAGCACAGCCAGTACAGAGAACCGGATGGAGAGTCCTCCATGAATTAAAACCAGAACTACCGTAGGATCCAGAAATTCCACTACTAAATATCCAAAGGAGGAGAGACCATTATGCCGAGAAGATACTTGCACCCCCATGTTTATTGCAGCAGTGATTAACTGCAGGAATATTTAATTGCAGCATTATAATTTAATTGCTGTAATGGAAATATGAAAATCAACCTAGAAGCTCATCAGTGGAGGATGGAAAAAGAAAATGTGTCATGGCATGCAAAGAAATACTATTCAGCTATAAAAAGGAGAATGAAATCCTGTCATTTGCTGGAGGTCTTTACGTTAATCAAAATAAACCAAATACCAAAAAGCACCTATCACATGTTCTCAATCATTTGTGGAAACGAAAGAGTTGATCTTCTTTCTAGAAGAATAGACTGGAACAAGAGTCACTAGAGACTGAAACGGCACAGGGATGGGGAACACAAAGAAGTCCAACGAGGCACACCAAAGCCCCGTTAGAAAGGAGGAAGTAATTCTGCTTTTTCTACAGCACACTAGGTAACTATTAATTAAAGTAATATATATTTACAAATGACTAGAAGAATTAAAAATCCCCAACACATAAAAATGATTAATGTTTGAAGAAATAGAAAAGCTTATTTCTCTGATTGACTATTAAATACTGTATCCATATACTGAATTACCATAATGGACCCCATTAAAATGTACAAATAATATATCTCAGTTAAAATTTTTAAGAAAACTTTATCTTTACATGGAATATCCTTCAGAAAGTGCCAAGAATGATGAAACGAGTATGTTCACAGTGAGAGGGAGCATTTTGAGGGGCATCAAAGGCCATGTGACTCTACCGTAATTTTTTTATTTAAACATGCATCCTATAGTTTGATCATCCTTCGTATATCATGCTGACTTCAGTCAAGAGAATCCTGGAATGAGTACATAAATGGACAAACGTATTCCAGAGAATATTACAGAGGATAAAGTCACTTCGAAATGATAAAGGGGCAAATTCATTAACAGACCACAACACTAAGCATTTTAACGCAGTTAGTAGTACATCTCTAAAGTGTATAAAGCAAAGAACTGATAAAACTGCAAGGAAAAATGGATAAATCCAAAATTACACTCGGAGACTTCAGAACCCGACAGAAATCACCCAGTAATTGGTAGGACCAGTTGACCAAACTCAGTAAGGATGTAAAAGACTTGAACGAGTGAGAAACTTGATCTAATTGGTATTTGTAGAATATTCCACCCAAAACAGCAAAATACACATTCTCTTCGTGTGCACAGAAAATATTTTTCAAAATAAACATGTGCGGAGCCATAAAATAAGTCACAATAAATTTTAAGAGATTCAAGTCTATAAGCTGTATTTTCTGACCACCAAAGAATTTAATTAGAAATCAATAACAGAAAGAGAACTGGAAGACAACTAAATATCTGAGAATTAATATGCCTCTAAATAACCCTCGGATCAAAGAAATCAAAATGAGACTTCACTGTCACAGACAAAGTTACCATAAATATTTTAATTAGCAACATTCAAATCGCATATGATCAAAATATGTGCATGTGCAAACATACTCCCATTAAAACTCAATATTTTGCAAAATTAATAGACATTAATAAAAATATATTTTAAAAATCTTAAAAATTTTTAAACCAAATCTGGTCAAAATTTATAGAATGTCATGAAAACAATGGAGAGAAATATATAGCACTAGATATCTATACTAGAACAGGAAAGAAAACAATTATCTCAGTGTCTACCACAAGAAATAAAGAGCAGAGCAGGAATTAATGAAATAGGAAACCACAAACAGATGCTGATGCCCACCCACGCTCCACACCAGGCCGGGAGGAACCGCACGCCGCACCCCAGTGGATGCAGCCCTGCTCCCGGTTCTCCACCTAACAGAGCAACAGAGGTGTCAACCTACAGACCGGCCTGCTCAAAGAAGATCCCAGCACCCCGGAGGAGTCTTCACTTCAGGACGGAGGCGAGACCCCACCACAGAGGCTGGGTGAGAGACGGGCCGGAGATAGACCTGGAAAGGGTGGGAGCTGGGCAGGGACTCTGGCACCCCCAGGGAGCCAGACTCAGACCAGCCTGTACTCTGCTGCGAGAGCCCGGGTCTGAGGTGTGCAATCGGCAGGGGCAGCGATCCTAAAGAAGAAGGTATTTAGTCCAGCGCTGTGTTTGAGCTCTGCCACAATTTCCTACATCCAGCGGGCATCAGTGGTCTGAATTACTGGAGGTCAATGTAAGGGCTGCCTGTCTTCGCTAAGACCACAGTCCACTTGGCTGGTTATGGGCAGTTTATGAGCAGTTCTGAGGCTTTGTGAATACCCAGCTCACCTTTCACACCATCACT